>JAQPPZ010016681.1:9537500-9743041 GCA_028583015.1 Wollemia nobilis | reverse complement strand
ATTATTAGCTCACTGTTACAACTTCTGTAACAGAGTTCAGTTCAGCCGTTCAGCCGGTGTGCTATTCACGGCATTGTAAAATGTATTTAAACCTGCACATCTGAATAATAAACTAGTTCGCAATTTTATCATCTTAGGTATGGGACCTAGGAAAAAATCTTTATTCATGTTCAATTTGTAAATCATCATCTTGAGTAAACAACTACAAAAGATAATACTCCCTATGTTTAGACTACTGACTTACAAGGACTATAATATTGATAGGATAAGACAATTGCAAACAAGGGATACAAAGGTCTTTACAATTAGAAACAAATTACCACACTTTCATTCTCTTGAAATGAAAAAATCCACATTTGATACACTTTACTATGGTTTGCATTTCTAATTTTGTGCATCAATCTACTAGTTAGTTGTAGTACAACTTCATCTACTAAGTAGGCATAATAATGCAATATGTTTCAAGTTCAAGATTTTTGGTGAAAAAGATGCATTTGATGCTGAAAAAAGATTTCTGCAATGCATGTTGCCCATGGTTAAGAATAGCATGTAATCCAAAACTTCAACTCTTGAAAGAAGTATTCTAATAAGGTTGACCAAAATTCCATTCAAAGCTACTAGTTGTCAAACTCCATGGTGTTAATCACAAATTAGAACACTATTAAGATCCTACAAAGATATGGAGAGTGTTGATTTAGTCGCGGATAGGGAGTAAGTCAACTGGTTGTAGCTAATTCAAAGAAAGACCCATTCGTTACTTGGAAGGAAGAAGAAAACACTCGATGGATAAGAAGTAAAACTGGGATCTACTCAATTCTAATCAAGATAGACCATCTAACTCCCAACCCAAAATCTGGAATGTATAGAAAAGAAAGCTTCACAAAGGTAAACTCTTTACTCTGGCTTGTTTTCAATAGGAAAATTTTGTCATGGGACACATGATTAAAATAATTTTCCCAAGAACTTCATGGTGTTGCCTGTCAAAATAGTGAAGAGAATCCAACATACTTTCTGATACATTGACAATAGGGTTAGGGCATCTGGTCATGGATCTTTAACATATTGGAGTTCTCTAGGGTTAACTTAGCTAGTATTCATCGCTTAGTGCGAAGTGTTTGATGTCAGTATCATGAATTAGATTTGTGGTAGCATTGGTAGAGTCCAACAAAGGCTAGGAGATCACAAGTTTCAACATAAACTCATTTTGTTGTTAGTCATCATTCAGCTCTTGGGTTAGAATCAATGTTACCGGTTTGTTTTGGGTTCGGGTTCGGGTTTGAAGAACCCGGTTCGCCGATACGACAATTTTTTTTTGTCTTGGGTTCGTTTTGGGTTCGACCATACAAAAATTGATAAATATATATAAATTTTCAAATATTTATTTTTATTTATTAAATATAATCTATAATTTATGTTAAAAGTTAAAAAAAATTATAAACAAATACAAATATAACTAAAAAAAACTAAAATAACTAAAATTACATTATTTACGTATACAAATGAGACCTATCTAAATTAAATTATAATTAAAAAACATATTATCATCGAATATATTACATTATAATATTATATAAAAACTTCATCTTAATTCTATATATTATAATTTAAATATTATAGTTAGTAATTTTTATTTTTTTTATTTGGTTAGTGTGAGAAGTCTTCTCCCAACCATGACCCCTTAATTCTATATATTATAATTTAAATATTATAGTTAGTAATTTTTATTTTTTTTATTTGGTTAGTGTAAGAAGTCTCCTCCCGACCATGACCCCTCACCCCTCGTAAATTAATTCTATATATTATAATTTAAATATTATAGTTAGTAATTTTTTTTTATTTGGTTAGTGTGAGAAGTCTCCTCCCAACCATGACCCCTCGTAAATTCGAGAGCTATGCTTATCAATAGGGAATTTAACACACGACCACCACACACCCACCCCCCTCACACACTCACCCACGTCGCGGTTTGAACCTTGGACCTCCCCAAGAAGAGCCAAGGCCCACCCCTAAAACTAGTTAATAATTTTCAATTTATTTATAAAATTCATAATAATTATCCCCGTGAGTATGGTCTACCGGCAAGAACGCCACTTACATTATCATGATGTGACGTGTGGATGTGTATAAAAAGTAATAAAAAAAAATCATAATAATTAAATTAATTATAGTTTTATTAATATGAGAATTAAATGTGCATTTAATTATAAACAATATAAACAATCGCTGATAATTTTATTTTCTTCACTTTATAATAATTCTTTTATTTTCTCTCTCCCTCTTATTATTATTATAATTTTATTTTCATACCGTCTTCACTTTATAATATCATGGAATTATAATTTTATTTTTGTGGCCTCCTCACTTTATAATTTTATTTTTGTGGTCTATTTATGGATATTTCCGTAGTTTGGTTTACTTCATAGTCTCACTATGTATCGGGGTATTTCGCATTTGCAGCACACAGAGAACTTTCTATTCTATTTAAGATAGATGCAAGTCCGAGGTCGACGGATCGAATCCTTGATGGACATTTGCTTGCGTGTATATGTCCGCAAGATTTCTATTAGTATTTTAAAAAATTTCTATTCTACGGGAACTCTCAACAGAGAGATCTCGAGTTCGAAACTCGTTGTGGATGAAAAGCCAAGCTTTCGTTGTTATTCTCTCCTATTTCTTTTTTGGGTCCTTTCTGTTCGAGAAAATATTAAGCGCCCCCGACGGAGTCTCTGTGGTCCTGTGAAAAGCACGACAATTGACGGAAGAAGGAAATGGTTACGTAGTTGATTTAATTTTATTAAATTTCAAGGGGGGTTTTCTATATTTTTTTTACCTGTTCATGGGTTCTACCCAGATTCGCCCAGGGTTCGGCCTCGACGAACCCAAACATACCTGGTCTGCCAAGGCCGAACACTGGGCAGACCCATAGGCGAACCGGACCTGGTCCCGACCCTTACCCGGATCCGGGGGTCTAGGGGGCCGAACCGATAACATTGGTTAGAATTTAAATCAAATTAGAACTTGGCGTAGAAAGCCATCATAAGATTTTTTTTTTCTTAAAAACAAAGGTAAAAGGAAAAGAAAGAATTCACTTCAACAAAGGGCAAAGAGAGCAAAGATTCTTTAAAATCGTTACTTTTCACAAAAATGTGGAAGAAAATATTTTCAACTTGGTTAATCTGCTTTGCGGCAAAGAAACAATTGACTGTTGTGTTGTAGGTGCCAAATATGGAACAACAAAGTGAATTGTTCTTCAGCATGAGACATCAAAATACATGCAATCTTCTCCTATGGCAGGAGACCAGTAAAAACAAATATGCTGGTTTGTAGGAAAAGACCCAACAAGTTAGATTAGCAAATATAGAAACAACAATTGCCTAATATACTAATAGCAAAGCAAAGAGGGCAAGGTGCTACAACCAATCTCAACTTGAGGTTGAGCAAAATGACACTCAACAAAGATGGATCCCAAGCAAGCAAGGATGTACCTGAAGACCTCAACTAGGCTTTAGTATCAAATGATATGTACCTATAGTAAAAATTATAAGAGCTAATTGCAGACATTTGAGAAGCAAATGAGAGAAGATATCTGCCAAAACTCACGATGCACACTCTTTATTAATGAGGCATAAATAGATTTGCAAAGATGAGGATGAAGGTTTACAAGCTACCCTTGAACTAGGCATGCCTAGACACCTCAAATTTGTCTAACTTACATGCAGTTAGTGATCTATATATGTACATGTGCATGGACATACAAACTAAGACTCGAGCTAGTAACTAAGATGAACTGGACATGCAAACTAGGATCTAGTTAGTAACTGAGATGAACTAGGCATGCAAACTAAAACTCTAATTACTAACTGAGATAATTACAATGATGGAGATAACTAAGAATAAAGATCATTACCAATCTCATCAAGCATCCAAAAGTATGCATCTAAAAAACAAAAGTAAAAGGGGTGAGGAGGAAGATAATGAAAACAACAACTTCCAAAAAAACACAACTACAAAATGCTTATCAGTGTGATTGAACTATGATGCCACCTATTCTACTTTGGCCAATCTTGTATTCTACTAGGAAGAGTAATGTCTTGGAATATTGAAGCCATTCAAACTTCTGGTCACTTGAACTATGGTTTTCCAAACAATTTCGTTGAATTCATTTTATATTTTTGTATATTCTGTAAGTAATAGTTCTCAAAGGACTTTGACAAAGTAAATTTGTATCTTAGGTATGGGACCTAAGAAAAAATCTTCATTCATGTTCAATTTGTAAATCATCATCTTGAGTAAACAACTACAAAAGATAATACTCCCTATGTTTAGACTACTGACTTACAGGGACTATAATATTGATGGGATAAGTAAATTGCAAACAAGGGATACAGATAAGGTCTTTTCAATTATAAACAAATTACCTGACTTTCATTCTCTTGAATAAAAAAAATCCACATCTGATACACCAATCTACAGTAACACTTTTTTACTATGGTTTGCATTTCTAATTTTGTGCATCAATCTACTACTTAGTTGTAGTACAACTTCATCTACTAAGTAGGCATAATAATGCAATATGTTTCAAGTTCAAGCTTTTTGGTGAAAAAGAATAGAAAAAGAAAATTTTGATGCTGAAAAAATATTTATGCAATGCATGTTGTCTATGGTTAAGAATAGCATCTTGAAAGAAATATTCTAATAAGGTTGATCAAAATTCCATTCAAACCTACTACTTGTCAAACTCCATGGTGTTAATCACAAATCAGAACACTACTAAGATCCTACAAAGATATTGATGTGGATTTGAATAGGCATAGGATTAGATTTCATAAAATATATTTTTATTTTATTTTGTCGGCATGGATTGTCAGCAATGTGTAATTGTCCTTGTGAGATGTGCCAGTTGAAGGCGCTTGGCGGTCGAAGATTGGTAGCATGTGGCGATCGATTTGCGCTTTGGACGTGTTGCCTTGGTTGCACTTTGGTTGTTGACATTTTTAAACAACATTTTATTGTTTTATTTGTTTCTCTTGCAGGAAGATGTCCCACATTCACAGTGTGGCACAAGGCACCATAGTTGTAATAGCCAACCCATCAGGGTGGCTATCCTGTTTGAGTTCTTGACCAGACTGTTGTTGATACTTGGTCGTGGGTAACACTGTTAACTTCAACGCAGTTGCTGAGCGCTGCGTCGTTGACCTCTCTCTGCTATTGAGTGTGCTATCACCAACCGCTATTGATTGACACAATATTTTTTTAAGGGTTTAAAATTAAAATGTTATTTTTAAAACCTTAAGAAAATTCAAAATATTCCAACGAATATTCCCTTTCTACATTGTAAAAGGACAACTTGCCCCTTTTATTTTTCTGTTGCAGACCCCTTGATGTAATTCTCATTTTTCAAGGCTTGATCTTTTTCCAAGTATAGGCTTGCATATAGTCGTTGGAAAGCTCTTTTTGAGCCGGTTCCAATAGGACTATTATTTTGATGTTTTGTAAAGGTCTTTTTGACCTTATGGTGCTTGGAATATTATGTTGTCTAAACCTTATTTCTTAAACAACTTGTAATATGGAGTGCATTCTCGGTTGAATCCGACACTCCTTAATCCACCATTATATTTTGAGATATTTTTGGAAGTAGTTCTTCCTTCATAAAGACCTTTGGCCCTTTCTATGTGATCAGGGATATCACATGGGTACTCCACACATTGGAGTTGTCTTTACCCCTAGTAGGCTTGTCTCTTCATGGATTTTTCAGCTACCAACACCACATCAAGCATCGCTTCCGCATCTTCGAAGACTACAAAGATTTCGACACTTTGAACCACAACCACTTTTGAAGACTAGAGAGCCTAACACTTTGGAAGCTTCTTCTCAATGTTATGCTTTTGTAATAAGGAGTGTAGTTCGGTGGTACCCAACACTCCATTCTATGCTTGTTTTGAATCCCCATGATTTGTGCCTTTTTCCTCCACTCTTCCTCCACCGACTATAGTTACAAGATGCTTGCTTGGCAAGATCATTTGTACTAAGTTTTGGGTGCATGCTTATGGTTCAACATGGTTGGTGTGAAGAGTTGTGACTTCTTAAATATTGAACGCCATTTTTACAAGGCCCTTTTTAAGCATTGTAATGCTCATTCTTACATGCTAGGCATAGTAGTGTTCACTCCTACATGCTAGAGGCTGACCCAAGAGGCAACAGACCTTAAGATCCCACTGGGGATTCCTAAATGAACCCTTTTTGAGCATGTGTTTTACTCGTTGTTGCTCCCTTTGATGGAGTTGTGGTGATCTCCTTGGGGCTCTTGTACATCGTCTATCTCTCTCCTTTTTTAAACCACTTTGGAGGATTTCATTTTTTGGCACTTCTATTTGTAATATCTTCTCCTCCACTTCCTTGTAAAAGCATTGGAGTCCAATGCTTCTATGGTGGAGAGGGATGATGTGGATTTGAATAGGCATAGGATTAGATTTCATAAAATATTTTTGATTTTATTTTGTTGGTATGGATTATCGACAGGTTATACTTGTCAACAAATAATATTTTGTATTTGGCATCTCGAATGCCTATTTAGATTTGTAAATTAATAAAAATTATGAGTTGGGTTTTTACCCTAGCAAGAATGTTGATTTAGTCGTGGATATAGAGTAAGTCAACTTATTGTAGCTAATTCAAAGAAAGACCCATTCGTTACTTGGAAGGAAGAAGAAAACACTCCATGGATAAGCAGTACAACTGGGAACTACTCAATCAAGTGAGGCTACTCAATTCTAATCAAGACATACCATCTAACTCCCAGTCCAAAATTTGGCATATATAGAAAAGAAAGCTTCACAAAGGTAAACTCTTTACTCTGGCTTGTTTTCAATAGGAAATTATTGTCATGGGACACACTGATTAAACTAATTTTCCCAGGAACTAATTTTCAATCAACCAGCTGACTATTACCCAACTGGGAAGATTAATGGAAGACAAGAGACTATCAATTATTGGGCCCCATGAAACTGGATGATAAGATCCAGGGATATAATAGAAATAAGTGCTTCACTAATTACAAAAAACAGAATTGAACCCTGGTTGCACAAGAATAATGCCCAAATGATTTGGTCTGCTTGTAATTCATCGGTTCCAATGCAAATTGCAATTGAAGATCTGATGAACCGCCATGCAAATGTAATCAATATCTTAGGATGCTTCAACAACGACTAAATGCTTATGCTTATTTAAAATTGTCAGATGCCTTTTTCAACTTGCCTACCCTGAAAACAACTTTAAAAAACATAAGAGAGACTGAATAGCTTAGCTTGTGATAGTTTGATGCTAACAAATGGTTGATTGTTTGAGCTCCCCAAACAAGAGATTGTTTCCTGAAGACCTAACTACAGGAAAATGGATAGACTATCTATGTTATAAGAAAAAATTGGTTCAGTGCCTAGAGGAGGTCGTGGGCATAACCACCCACTGCTGTCAGACAATGTGTAGGACTAAAATTTTACGAAGCACCTATATAATAATTACCCGAGTGTAACAAACACCTACACAATTCTATGGTAGCATTCTCTATACATCATAGTACGCATAAGGCTATTCTAAAAGTCAAATTTTTTGATATAATTCTAAGTGTATAGTGAAATTGTATGACAGTGAAACCTTTACGCAACAAAATGTCTCCAATACAAGAAAGTAACCACAAGGTCCAATTATGTTTCATTCCAAACAATTGACCACAGTTTGTGAAGCTAGAAAACAATAACAATGTATAGTAAACTTAAAAGGCTAGAACAAAAGGAAAGAATCTAAATATGAGTAATACATCAGTCATAAAAAGATTCCAAAACAATGAGGCCACTGAATACATGTAGTTTAAACCTCTAGTGGGGAATATTAATAAAAACAAAAGGGTGACTTCTATAACCAACACTAAACCAAGGATAAGAATTATGCTCACCTAGAAATAAAAGCATCATCGTTAACAAAGTCTTTTAATTTTTCCATCTGACTAGGCACTAAACATCTAGTCACCAAGCAACTTAATAGTTACATGATTTGGAGCACAACCTTCTTTCTTCATCTGATCAAATCAATGGATTAACCCTTTTCAAATCATGTGTTTTGCGGAGACCATGAAATAGTATGTTGTATGTGATGGTATTTGGCACCAAGCTTTTTGCTCTCATCTCATCTAGCATGGAGAAAGTAGTATTGATTCTGCCTACTTTGCAAAAACAATCAATCAACATACTATATGTTGCAACATCTAGGGGAATCTCATCAACTTTCATGTTTTCAAAAAATCTCAAAGCCTCATTTATTTTCACAAGCCTTGCAATAGGCATAGATCAAACTAGTATACATGACCACATCAGGAGCAAAGCCTTCATCTACAATCTTATTCATCGGTTTATATGCATTGGGAAGATCACCTTTCTTACACAGACCATCAATGATTGTTGTGTATGTTACTTCATCAGGTTTCAATCCCCTCTTTTCCATTTTCCATTTCGCATTCATGTCTCGTGTTCTACAAAATGCATGAATCAAAATATTATATGATGTCACACTGGGAATAAATCCACTATGTAACATTTCAGAAATAAGTGTGCATGCTTCACTTATCTTGTTAACCTGGCATAAATTATATATCAAGGTGGTGTAAACAACAACATATGGGGCAGTCTTATCTCACCATCTCATTAAATACTTTTCTACTTCCTTTGTTTCGCATAGACCATGTATAAAAGAGTTATAAGTATTCACATTTTGCTGCAAACCAGTTTTGGACATATAAAGAAAACATTTATGCACCTTGTCCACCATACCATCTTTGCACAATCCATCAATAATTGCATTAAATGTCCCTTCATCTGAAAGAGGGCCAATCTTCATCATTTGTGAAAACAAATTGCAGGTTTTGTCTATTTTGCTTGCATTGCAGAGACCATCAATTAGTGTATCATATGTAACAGTATCTAGAGAGCAATTAGCATCCCTCATTTCAGTTACTACTCTGAAAGATTTATCTACTTTGTCCAACTTGCAGACCATCAATTATTGTGTTATATGTAACAATATCTGAAAAGCAATTAGCATCCCTTGTTTCTGCTACTAGTTTGCAAGCTTCATCTACTCTTCCCACCTTGCAATGACCATCAATTAGGGTGTTATATGTAACAATATTTGGAAGATAACTAGCATGTCTCATTTGATGAAAAAGCCCGTGTGCCTCTTGAATATGACCCCATTTACTCAAGGCTTATATCAGGATGTTATGGGTTTACCACTTAGAGCAATTCTCAAGTCATCCATTTGTGCAAAGCGCAAATTGATTCTAGGAAAATCACCACTGTGCCCAAGACCATTCAAAAGCATGTTGTAGAGACCATCAAATAGTGTTATATGTAACATCATATAGAAAGCAATTACACTACTAGTCTGAAAGCTTCATCTACTCTTCTCGACTTGCAGAGACCATCAAGTCGGGTGTTATATGTAACAATAATTTGGAAGATAACCAACATGTCTCATTTGATGAAAACGCCCCTAAGCTGCTGAATATAACCCCATTTACACAAGGCTTATATCAAGGTGTTATGTGTTACAATAGTTGGAGCAATTCTTATGTCATCCATTTGTGCAAGAAGCAAATTGAGACTACGAAAATCACCACTATGCCCAAGACCATTCAAAAGCACGTTGCAGATACCATCAATTAGTGTGTTATATGTAACAGTATCTTGAGAGCAATTAACATCCTTTATTTCTGCTACTAGTCTGAAAGCTTCATCTACTCTTCCCACCTTGCAACAACCATCAATAAGGGTGTTATATGTAACAATATTTGGAAGATAACTATCATGTCTCATTTGATGAAAAAGCCCTTGTACCTCTTGAATATGACCCCATTTACATAAGGTTTATATCAAAGTGTTATGACTTACAACAGTTGGAACAATTCTCATGTCACCCATTTGTGCAAGGAGCAAATTGATTCTTAGAAAATCACCACTACGCCCAAGGCCATTCAAAAGCACGTTGCAGAGACCATCAATTAGTGTGTTATATGTAATGTATTTGGAGAGCAATTAGCATCCTTCATTTCCGCTACTAGTCTGAAAGCTTCATCTACTCTTCCCACCTTGTAGAGACCATCAATTAGGGTGTTATATGTAACAGTATCTGGAAAGCAATAAGCATTCCTCATTTTCGCTACTAGTGTGAAAGCTTCATCTACTTTGTCCAGCTTGTAGAGACCATCAATCAATGTGGTATATGTAACAATATTTGGAGAGCAATTAGCATTCGTCATTTCCGTTACTATTCTGAAAGCTTGATCTACTCTTCCCACCTTGCAGAGACCATCAAATAATGTGCTTTATGTAACAATATCTAGAGAGCAATTAGCATCCCTCATTTCAACTACTAGTATGAAAGCTTCATCTACTTTATCCACCTTGCAGAGACCATCAATTAGTGTGGTATATGTAACAGTATTTGGAGAGCAATTAGCATCCCTCATTTCCGCTACTAGCTTGAAAGCTTCATCTATTCTTCCCACCTTGCAGAGACCATCAATTAGTGTGTTTATGTAACAGTATTTGGAGAGCAATTAGCATCAACCAGTGTTCTCTTGTTTTGAGTTTCCATGTTTCACTTATTGAATGTTTCTATTATTCGATATGCGATATTAATCCTACTTTTGTCGTTAATCCTTGTATTTGCAGTTAGACTTATCCTGGGAACCTAATTTCTTGTCTCAATACAGCTTAGAACCAAGAATTTCCAGGTGAAATACCCACATCAGTGGAGGAGGTTCATTCCAAGTGGTATCAAAGCCCTTTCCAAGGCATGATAAGCTTATGTTGTGAGAAATTCTTTTTCCTTTCAAGCCTAGGTCTATAGGTTAGAAACAGAGTTTTGGTCATTTTAAAAGATCACAAGGAGCTGTTGTTTTTGGCTAAGCTAGATTGCCCATCAAGCGTCAAGTGAAGTGAGATGTGTTCATACTCTAATATACAGGCCTTAGAAAACACCCATCCACGAATTTGAGCTTCCACATACCTTGTGTTTATCAAGAGACTATTATTAAAAACCTTGAGCCAAACCTTTAGCTGTAGGAATCCATTCAGCCGTGTAATTATCCATGGTGCACCAAGAACAACACTCAGGAAAATTACCCTCATGTATTGCAGCAACAGTATATTAGAGGGCTATGGGAAGTCTACACACCTCATCCTAGATTACTTCCCTTTCCTGATTTTTATTTGAGTAGTTTCATAACTGCACTGGCCTTATCATTAGTAGCACAGGAAACCCAGATTTCAAAGGGCTAAATAGCTCAGTTTTGCTCAAAACGGTGTGATTATCCCAAAAAAGAAGAGCACAAAACAACCAAAGATAGTCATTTTGTGGTATAGCCCATTTCGATCATCTTTCTAAGGTGATCGTTTTGGTATATAACACCCATACACCTTTTTGGACCCTTAATAAAAATAGTAACCTGCTAAAAATGGCAATTTTATTTTTAGTAAATGCCACCAAAGACCAAAACTCAAGCAATGGATGCGAAAATGCACCAGATGGAGAAACAACTAAGTTGAATGCCATAAATGAACTTACTGCCTAGATGTCTACTCTCACTAGCATGGTTGCAAATTTCAAATATATACGGAACTCAATGAGCCAGGACATTGAAGGGCTTAAGCTTAAAAATTCAAATTGTGTTGACCATACTGAAAATAGCCCCAAAGGTCATAAAGGAATAACTATCGGCAGTCACGAAACAACAAAGGCATGACTCTTAGACTCCCCAAAATAATTTTTCGATCCACAAAGTTGGTTAATCAAGGCCAAACAATGGTATGAGTTGCATGAGACACCAATCAACAAACATATTTTTGTGGCTGCCTTTCATTTTGACCTTGAAGGACTCCATTGGTATCAATGGTTGCAAAAAGAAGTATCAAACCTTGGTTGGACACAGTTCAAGAATGAACTCCTTGGCCGTTTTGGTCCTTTTAAGTTTGAAGACTTTACTAGAGCCTTGACCAAGCTCTGATAGACAAGAATGTACCTAAATACATTGCAGCTTTCGAGAAGTTAGCCTATAGAACAAAAGGCCTTTTTGACATCTTTTTAAGAGTTGCTTTATCAGTGGCTTGAAGGATAAAATCGGAACTGAGGTGCAAATGCTCAAACTAGCCACCTACATGATTGCAACAAGGTTGGCTAAACTGGCAGAAATTAAATGGAATGCCCAACGAAAGGTCTCCAAACCCTCAACATTCCAAAAAAAAACTTTGCACCCACAAACATTAATGCTCCAAATACTCCAGTAGTAAAGAGGTTAACACCAAAGGTGATGGCGAATTGCAGAGCTAAGGGACTTTGTTATAACTATGATACATGCCAATATAAAAAAGGAGAAACAATTTAAACACAAGGCCTACTTCAACCCTTAGCCATTCATGATTCATCATGGACAGATATTTCCATGTACTTTATTGAAGGCGACCTCTATCAGGTGGGAAAGAGGATATCATGGTGGTGGTACACAGGTTGACTAAGTATGTTCACTTTTGCTCCTTAGGTCTTCCTTATACTATAAGGACAGTGGCACAAATTTTATGGGCCAGATATTTCGGCTCCATGGAATCCCTCACTCCATAGTCAATGACCGCGATAAGGTGTTTACCAATAAGTTTTTGGAGGAGCTCCACCGCATTCAGGAGACAAAGCTAAAATGAAGCATGTCTCATCATCCACAAATTGATGGTCAAACTGACGTTGTCAACAAATGTTTGGAGACATACCTCTCATGCATTGTCTCTGGTTAACAATCCAAGTGGAACCAATGGCTTCCCTTAGCAAAGTGGTGGTACAACACTAATTTCCATACAACCACTAAAATGACTCCATATGAGGTAGTATATGGCCAATCACCCCTGACACTTAACTCTTACCTTCCATGCAGTTCATATGTTGCGGCAATTGATACAATCCTCACTAGCCAGTGGGAGATCTTAGCTACTTTGAAGCAAAACTTAGCAGGCACCCAACATCGAATGAAACAACAAGCTAATCAATACAAGACCAAGAGGGAGTTTGCAAAAGGTGACATGGTTTTTCTTTGTCTTCAACCCTAGAAGCAGGATGTCTTCGAAACAAAAGGGGCAACACAAGTTGGCGCCCAAGTTCTATGGGCCTTATAAGGTACTCCAACAGGTAGGGAAGGTTGCTTACAAATTAGAGCTACCAATGGCATCCAAGATCCACTTGGTTTTCTACATGTCTTGCCTAGAGAAGATGGTGGGAAAACATACCCCAATACAGGCAATCCTTCCAGAACTAGATGAAGGATCTATTCTTCTCAAGCCAAGAGCTATCCTTGATCGATGAACTTGAGACCTTCATTCCCGCGACATCACTATAGTCCTTGTAAAGTGGCATGAGCTCCAACCAGAAGATGCCACATGAGAGCCATTGCAAGAAATCCAACAACGGTTTCAAACTTTTCAACTTTGAGGACAAAGCTTCTCTAAGGGGCGTGGCGTGTTACGTACACTACGAATGTAATCAATGTTGGCCTTTGTTATTTTACCATATGGCATATATAAAGGAGGCCACATGTCATATTAGGAATAGGTAAGAGAATATTGTCATAGAATAATATATGTAACTGTCATTAGAATATATAGTTAGGGTATATTGTCATAGAATAGTCAGGAAATATGCTTGTAAGCCTTATAAAAATGCAAGGATGTAACCTTCATGGGGTACAAGAAGATTGGAATTCATTGCTAAGGAGGCTGCCCCCTAAAAGAGGCAAGCGATATCAATATAATTGCTCTTGTTCTGGGTTTCCATGTTTCACTTATTGAATGTTTGTGTTATTGGATATGCAAAATTAATCGTTCTTTTGTTGTTAGTTCTTGTAGTTGCAGTCAAACTTATCCTTGGAACATAATTTCTTGTCTCAGCACAACTTGAAACCAAGAATTTCCAGGTAAAATACTCACATCAGCAGAAGATGTTCATTCCATACAACAAATCTCAACTTGAGGCTGAGCAAAATGACATTCAGCAAGGTTGGATACCACGCAAGCGAGGATGTACTTGAAGACCTTATTATGAGTTTCCATGTTTAACTTATTGAATGTTTGTGTTATTGGATATGCAATATTAATCCTTCTTTTGTTGTTAGTCCTTGTATTTGCAGTCAGACTTATCCTTGGAACATAATTTCTTTTCCTAGTACAATTTAAAACCAAGAATTTCCAGGTAAAATACTCACATCAGCAGAAGAAGTTCATTCTATACAACCAATCTCAACTTGAGGCTGAGCAAAATGACACTCAACAAGGATGGACCCCATGCAAGTGAGGATGTACTTAAAGACCTCAACAAGGCTCTAGTACCAAATGAAATGTACCTATAGTAAAAATTATAAGAGCTGAAAACAGAAATTTGAGAAGCAAATGAGAGAAAATATTTGCCAAAACTGACAATGTACACTCTTTATTAGTAAGGCATAAACAAATTTACAAAGATGAGGTTGAAGGTTTACAAGCCGCCCTTGAACTAGGCATGCATAGACACGTTAAATTTGTCTAACTTATATGCAGTTAGTGATCTATATATGTACATGTGTATGGACATGCAAACTAAGACTTGAGCTAGTAACTAAGATTAACTAGACATGCAAACTAGGATCTAGTTAGTAACTGAGATGAACAAGACATGCAACCTAAAACTCTAATTACTAACTGTGATAATTACAATGAAGAAGGAGACAACTATAGAATGCCTATCAGCATGATTAAATTCTGATGCCGCCTATTCTACTTTGACCAATCTTGTACTCTACTAGGAAGAGTAATGTCTTGGGATATTGAAGCCATTAGAACTCGTGGTCACTTGTACTATGGTTTTCGAAACAAAATTGTTGAAGCCATTTTGACTTGGAATTTTGATGTAGGTTTTAGATTGGTCCTATTATGCCTAGTTTATATTTTTGTATTTTCAATAAGTAATAGTTCTCAAAGGACTTTGACAAAGCAATTTGTACCTTATGTCTGGTAACTAAGAAAGAAACTTCATTCATATTCAATTTGCAAATCATCGTCTTGAGTAAACCACTACAAAAGATAATACTACCCAAGTTTAGACTACTGACTTGTATGGACTATAATGTTGACGGGATAAGACAGTTGCAAAAAAGGGGTACAAAGGTGGTCTTTACAATTAGAAACAACTGACCACACTTTCATTCTCTTGAAAAGAAAAAAATCCACATCTGATAACACAACTGCCACCAATCTACAGTAACACTCTATTACTACAGTTTGCATTTTTTATTTTGGGCATCAATCTACTACTTAGTTGTAGTACAACTTCATCTGCTGAGTAGGCATAATAATGCAATATGTTTCAAGTTCAAGCTTTTTGGTGAAAAAGAAAAGAAAAAGGTATATTTGACGCTGAAAAGAGATTTCTGCAATGCATGTTGCCTAAGAATAGCATGTAATCCAAAACATTAACTCTTGAAAGAAGTTTTCTAATAAGCTTTGACCAAAATACCATTCAAAGCTACTAGTTGTCAAACTCCATGGTGTCAATCACAAATTAGAACAATTTAAGATCCTAGAAAGATATGGAGAACATTGATTTAGCCATGGATAGGGACTAAGTCAACTGGTTGTAGCAAATCCTTAAAGAAAGACCCATTCCTTACTTGGAAGAAGAAGACGCTCCATGGATAGGTAGTAAAACTGGGAACTACTCAATCAAGTGAGGCTACTCAATTCTAATCAAGACAGACCATCTAACTCCCTGCCCAAAATCTGGCATATGTAGAAAAGAAAGCTTGACAAAGGTAAACTCTTTCCTCTGGCTTGTTTTCAATAGGTAAAATTTTGTCACGGGACACTTTGATTAGAATCATCTTCCCAGGAGCTTCTTGGTGCTGCCTGTCAAAACAATGAAGAGAATCCAACATACTTATTGAGATATTGATGATACGCTTAGGAGATCTGGTCATGGATCTTGAATGGATTGGAGTTCTCTTAGGTTAGCTCAGCCAGTATTCATAGCTTAGTGCTATGATGACCAACATTTGGAAAGAATTACCTACTGAAAACAATTTGGAAAGCAGCAGCAAAAATTGTCGTTTGATTAATCTCATAGGAGAGGAACACAAGAATCTTCTCTAATAAATAGACAAAAGCAAAGAAGCCAATTATTGAAATTGAAACCTCAATCCAAGAGGTTGTTACAGACAAAAGCCCTCAAGAGTTGAGGTTACCCCTAGAGAACAATATTCTTTAACTAATGGAGCCTCCCCCCTCACCGCTAGTAGGATGAGTTCTAGCATATCAATTCTTGTGCTTGCCAATTGGTCAATCCTGAAGCCAAACACATGAAGTGGAACTGCAATGAAGCATCACGGAGAACGTTCATTTAGTCATGGATAGTGAATAAGTCAACTGGTTGTAGCAAATCCTTAAAGAAAGACCCATTCCTTACTTGGAAGAAGATGTCACGCCGTGGATAGGCAGTAAAACTGGGAACTACTAAATCAAGTGAGGCTACTCAATTCTAATCAAGACAGACCATCTAACTCCCTGCCCAAAATCTGGCATATGTAGAAAAGAAAGCTTGACAAAAGTAAACTCTTTCCTCTGGCTTTTAGTTTTTTTCAATAGAAAAATTTTGTCCCATTAGTGTCATCTTCCCAGGAGCTTCACGATGTTGCTTGTCAAAACAGGGAAGAGAATCCAACATACATTTTGATACATTGACAAATAGGCTTAGGAGATCTGGTCATGGATCTTGAATGGATCGGAGTTCTCTAAGCCCCGGCGCGGGGGGCCGGGGGGGGGGGGGGGGCGGGGAGGGAGGGCGGGGGGGGGGGGGGCGGGGGGGGGGGGGGGGGGGGGGGGGGGGGGGGGGGGGGGGAGAGGGGAGAGGGGGGGAGGAGGCGGGGGGGGGGGGGGGGGGGGGGGGGGGGGGGGCGGGGGGGGGGGGGGGGGGGGGGCGGGGGGGGAGCGGCGCCCCCCGCCCCCCCCCCCCCCCCACCCCCCGCCCCCCCCCCCCCCCCCCCCCCCCCCCCCGCCCCCCCCCGCGCGGCGCGGCGGGGCGGGGGGGGGGGGGGGAGGGGGGGGAGGGGGGGGGGGGGGGGGGGGGGGGGGGGGGGGGGGGGGGGGGGGGGGGGGGGGGGGGGGGGGGGGGGGGGGGGGGGGGGGCCCGGGGGGGGGGGGAGGGGGGGGAGGGGGGGGCGGGGGGCGGCCGCCGCGCCGTGCTCCCGCGGCGGGGGCAAGGGGGGAGGAGAGGGAAAAAGAGGATATGGGAGGGGGGGGGGGGTGGGGAGAGAAGGGGGGGGGAGAGAGGGGGGGGAGGCTGTGTGGGGTCGGGGTGGAGGGGGGGGGGGGGGGGGGGGGAGGGCGCCGGCGCGGGGGGGGGGCGCGCCGCCGCCGCCCCCCCCCCGGGGGGGGGGGGGAAGGGAGAAAACCCACCACCCCCGGCGGCCCGCGGAGGGGGGGGACGGGGGAGGGAAAAAAGAAAAAAAAAACCACAAAAAAAAAAAGAAAAGAGGGGCGGGAGGCGGGAAGGAAGGAGGATGGTTGCGCGGCCCCCGCCCGCGGCCGGCCGGGCGGGGCGCGCCCCGGCCCCCACCCCGGGCGCCCCCGCGCCCCCCCTCTCTTCCCCCCCCCCCCCCCCCCACAAAAAAAACAAAAAAAAAAGGGAGAGCGTGGGGCGCGCGCGCGGGCGGAGAAGGGGGCTCCCCCCCCCCCAGGCCGCCCCCCGCGACCCACGGAGAAGGGAGGGAAGAAAATATAAGAAAAAAAAAAAGGGGGGCGCGGGGGGGGGGGGGGGGGCGCCCCCCCCCCCCCCCGGGCGCCGCCGGGGGCCACGCACCACCACCACCCCCCCAAAAAAAACCCCCCCCAAAACAACACCCCCCCCCACCCCTCTCTCCCCCCCCCCCCCCCCCCCCCCCACGCCAGGCCTCCTTTAAAATTTTATTTTTTTAAATATATTTCCCCGTGCGGGGGGAAAGAAGGCGGGGGAAACTTTACACAAAAAAATGTCTCCAATAAAGAAACCACAAGGTCCAATTATGTTTCATTCCAAACAATTGACCACGGTTTGTGAAGCTAGAAAACAATAACAATGTATAGTAAACTTAAAAAGTTAGATCAAAGGAAAGGATCTAAATATGAGTAATACATCAGTCATAAAAGGATTCCAAAACGATGAGGCCGCTGAATACGTGTAGTTTAAACCTCTAGTGGGGAATATTAATATAAACAAAAGGGTGACTTCTATAACCAACACTAAACCAGGTATAAGAATTATGCTCACCTAGAAATAAAAGCATCATTATTACAAAGTCTTTTAATTTTTCCATCTGACCAGCACTAAACATCTAGTCACTAAGCAACTTAACAGTTACATGATTTGGAGCACAGCCTTCTTTCTTCATCTGATCCATCAATAGATTAACCCTTTTCAAGTCATGTGTTCTGTGAAGACCATGAAATAGTATGTTGTGCTCTCATCTCATCTAGCATTGAGAAAGCAGTATCGATTTTGCCTGCCTTGCAAATACAATCAATCAGCATACTATATGTTGCAACATGAGGGGGAATTTCATCAATTTTAATGTCTTCAGAAAGCCGCAAAGCTTCATTTATTTCACAAGCCTTGCAATGGTCATAGATCAAACTAGTATACATGACCACATCAGGAGCAAAGCCTTCATCTACAATCTTATTTATCAGTTTATATGCATTGAGAAGATCACCTTTTTCACACAGACCATCAATGATTGTTGTGTATGTTACTTCATCAGGTTTCAATCGCCTCTTTTCCAACTTCCATGTCCTGTTCATGTACCGTGTTCTATAGAATGCATGAATCGAAGTAGTATATGTTGTCACACTGAGAAGATATCAATGTGTAACATTTCAGAAAGAAATGTGCATGCTTCACTTATCTTGCTGACCTGGCATAACCATATACCAGGGTGGTGTAAACAGCAACATCTGGGGCAGAGTCTTATCTCACCGTCTCATTAAATAACGTCGGAGACTTTTCTACTTCCTTTGTTTCACATAGAATATGTGTCAAAGAATTATAAGTAATCACATTTGGCTGCAAACCAGTTTTGGACATATAAAGAAAAAATTTATGTGCCTTGTCCACCATACCATCTTTGCATAATCCATCAATAATTGTATTAAATGTCACTTCATTTGGAAAAAGGCCAATCTTCATCATTTGTGAAAACAAAATGCAGGCTTTGTCTATTTTGCCCGCCTTGCAGAGGCCATCAATTAGTTTGTTATACGTAACAGTAACTAGAGAGCAATTAGCTCCCCTCATTTCGACTACTAGTCTGAAAGCTTCATCTACTCTTCCCACCTTGCAGAGACCATCAATTAGTGTGGTATATGTAACACTATCTGGAGAGCAATTAGCATCCCTCATTTTGGCTACTAAGATGAAAGCTTCATCTACTCTGCCCACCTTGCAGAGACCATCAATTAGTGTATTGTATGTAACATATCTGGAGAGCAATTAGCATCCCTCATTTCTGCTACTAGTCTGAAAGCTTCATCTATTTTGTCCGCCTTGCAGAGACCATCAATCAGTGTGCTATATGTAACAGTATCCGGAGAGCAATTAGCATCCCTCATCTCCGCTACTAGTCTGAAAGCTTCATCTACTCTGCCCACCTTGCAGAGACCATCAATCAGTGTGTTGTATGTAAAAATATCTGGAGAGCAATTAGCATCCCTCATTTCCGCTACTAGTCTAAAAGCTTCATCTACTCTGCCCACCTTGCAGAGACCATCAATTAGTGTGTTGTATGTAACAATATCTGGAGAGCAATTAGCATCCCTCATTTCCGCTACTAGTCTGAAAGCGTCATCTACTCTGCCCACCTTGCAGAGACCATCAATTAGTGTGCTGTATGTAACAATATTTGGAGAGCAATTAGCATCCCTCATTTCCGCTACTAGTCTGAAAGCTTCATCTACTCTGCCCACCTTGCAGAGACCATCAATTAGTGTGTTGTATGTAACAATATCTGGAGAGCAATTAGCATCACTCATTTCCGCTACTAGTCTGAAAGCTTCATCTACTCTACCCACCTTGCAGAGACCATCAATTAGTGTGTTGTATGTAACAATATCTGGAGACCAATTAGCATCCCTCATTTCCGCTACTAGTCTGAAAGCGTCATCTACTCTGCCCACCTTGCAGAGACCATCAATTAGTGTGTTATATGTAACAATATCTGGAGAGCAATTAGCATCCCTCATTTCCGCTACTAGTTTGAAAGCTTCGTCTACTCTGCCCGCCTTGCAGAGACCATCAATTAATATGCTATATGTAACAGTATCTGAAATGAAATGAAATGAAAGATTTTAATTACGTCCGCGAGACCCAAATATGGTCTATGGGACCTCAAATATGGAAGCACAATTACTCAAATCATATCATATGATCTTTAATATCTTTGAGAAGGTTGTTCTTTCTCCTGCTGATTTGTGTTAGCAATTCCCCAACTTGTTTTATTTTACTGTCTCCAAATAAATCTGCCATAAACTCGTTCCCAAGTGTTTCTTTGTATTTGTCACGGATATCTGAAAAACTCGGGCATTTATAGATGAAGTGTTCCTCTGTCTCTACTGCCCTTGTGCTACATAGAGTACATATCCTTTCTTCCCATTGTTCTTTGGGCGTTGTCCATCTCCCTGTTTCACATCTAAGCCTATGAGAGCTAGTCCTTATCTGAGCAATGAGTATTTTTTCCTTCCACTTGATTTCAGCGCCTATATACGCTTTTTTCCTTGTGGTCATACGTTGGGTTAAAATTTGCAATATAATATTGTCTTTTCCTGCTTGCATTTTTCCACATTCCACTTCCGAACTTTTCATTCACATATTTTTTTATGTCTTTGTTGACATTTGGGCATTCATTTATGTTGATTTCCCAACGTTTCATCCATTTCTGATTTTGTTTCATCCATGTATTCTTTCGCCTATACAACTCTTCGTCCCTAGCTGCCCTAGGCCATCTATCATTTGTCATGTTTTTTGTTTTTTTCAAGTAACATAACAGCTTGGTCATAGCAATTGCTTCTAAAGGGAACATTCCAGTTTCAGCTAGAATAATTTCATAAGGGGTTGTGGCCTTAATTTTGAAAAAGTTTGTGATTAGATATTTTTGAATCCTTTCTATTTGCCTCCATTTTGCATTTGTTGTGCCACTAGCCCACACCTCGCAACCATACAACAGAACCGGTGTAAGAAGTAGCCAAATAAGACCTTGGTGGTCTTCCAGTCCCACAACTCGACATTCCTCCACCTGTTTTGAAGTGCATATAGTGCTCTCCAACCACTTTAAGTTCTTTTCATCCTACATGTATTCCAATTAAGTTTGTCATGAAATTCTATGCCCAGGTATTTGTATTCTACTACTACATCAAGCGGTTCTCCTGCAAACTAAAATTTGAGTTGTTGCTTCTTTTTTGCTGAAAAAATCATAATTTTTGTTTTGCTCGTGTTCACCTGCATCCCAACTTCTTTACAAAAGAGTTCTAGAGCTTGAAGGTGATCTTCTTGATCTTTGCCTGTTTTGGCCACAAGAATTACATCATCTGCATACATGAGGAGTTTTACCACATATTTGGCTAAATGCACACCCTCTCCCCCAAATTTGTTTATCCATTATTCTAACTTGTCAATGTGCAGCCCAAATAAGGTCGGAGATAGAGGGCAACCTTGTTTGATACCTATGTCACTACCAAAACATTCAGATAACCCTTCCTGTGTTATGATTCTAGCCTTTACATGCTCGTATAGTCTGTGAACTGTTGCCTTGTAGTGAATTGGAACCTCTAGCTCTGCCATTCTGCTCTAATTTTTTCCTTGGCACTGTGTCAAATGCCTTTTTGAAGTCCACAAAACAACAAAAAGCCTCCTAGTTTTTGTCCCATATTTTTTCCACTGTGTCTGAGCGTGATACAATGATCAATAGTTGAGTGCTTGGGCCTAAAACCTACTTGCCCCTTTGCTCTCTTTCCCTTTTCTTCTGCCCATATGCTGATCCTACGCTCTATCATACTCCCAAACAACTTTGCAAAGAGAGGGTTGATCATGATAGTTTGATAGTTTGAGGGATTATTTACATCTTCACTTTTAAACAAATGAATGGTCAGGCTAGTTTTCCACTCAATAGGGAAGCCATTTTGTATGACCTCATTGAAAATTTCTTTGATTTGCGGTGCCAAGATATCTACCCCCCATTTTATATGCTCTGCTTGAAGATTGTCTATGTCACGGGCTTTACCAATTGCTAACTTTTTTATCCCTTGAATAATGTCTTCAATTGTGAAAAGTTCTTTCTTGACAATGATAGTAGGGGGTGTCTCCTGCTGGTTACTACGCTGATACAGTTGTTTTGAATACTCCAACCACTGATTAACTGTTATGTTATTTTCAGTTTGCATCATTTTCACGCTTAGTTCCTTCCAAAATTTCTTTGGTTCATGCTTCCCTAAGTAAATCAATTCTTTCCTCCTTGTTCTAGTGTATTCTTCTTTTTTTGCCCTTACTGGTTTCTCATATGCTTTTTTGTTTGCTCTTGTTTTACCGGTTGGTTTCTTTAGTAATCTTCGCATTTTTTTGCAATCTTCATCGAACCATGGGTTGGTTGGGAAGCTATTCCTTCTTTCTTTTTAGGTTTAGCTCTCTTGCATTTGTTTAGAGCTTCTTGAATAACGTGCATTAACCATTCACTCTTACTATAATCTCTACTACTGTGATGTAGTTCTTCCCTTTCCTGTAACTTGTTATTTAATACTGCTCTAAAATTTTGTCGATTTTCATCTATTAAGAGAATGTTTCCCTTGTGAGGATATTTATTTTGATTGCCTTGCAAGTGTTTTTCCCTTGGTTTGTCTCCATGCATTTGAAGTTTCATAACAATTGGGTTGTGATCTAACTTAAGTTTCACTGGAGAATCTTTCACTTCTAGCTCCTCTATTTTTGGTATGTAATTCTGTGAGCATATTACATAGTCTATTACACTTTGTCCCTTATATGTTTTGCATGTATACTTTCTTGAATTTTTCCATTTGTTCATCCCATTGCAAATAATCAAATTGTATATGCTGCAAAGACCTAACAACTCTTCTCCATATTGCATGATAGCCCCATGCTCATCTTCTGAAGTCCTGGTCCACTGTTGATTTTCCTCTTCTAGCATCCAAAGAGGATTAATCTCAATATTTTCGTTACCTTCTAGAATGTTAGCTTGTTTATTTGCTGTCCTTGCATTGAAATCTCCAATTAATATAATCTCCCCCAACTTACTGTATATTGAAATGTCTCTTTTTAGGGAGGAGTATGGGTCTTCTCTGTTAAGGTCATGTTTTTTATAGAATTTAGAATTCTTGGAAGCAAAATAACATGCTGCTATGCTAATAACTGACTTATTTTCTAGGATCTTTATCTAAATGTATTGTTTGTTTTCATCTTGTTTTTCAATTTTAATGACCCTATCCCATTCCTCTTCTCTTTTATTAAAACCATAATACCCCCATGCCCTTTGCCATTTTCTGCTGTTTTATTCCATATTGCTATTTTTTTGTATCCCACAAATTCTGGGGTCCTACATCCCATCGTGTTCATGTGTTTCTGTCAATATGATTATATCTTTGTCTCTAGCAATGGGCCCTAACCCGGATCCTCTTCTCCAAGGAAAACCTCTACAGTTCCAACTTACCATTGTAAGATGTTCCCGGCGAGCCATACTCCCTATTTTTTTTTTTGATTTGTTTAGATGTGATGTATGCCTTTCCATTGTAAGATGTTCCCTTCATTCCTTGCTGCCCTCACCTTTTCACATTCCTTATTTCTTTCTTCCTGCTGTAAAAATGTTAGGTCATCATCTAAATAAAATTGAGAGGGATTGTGACCCTCTCAGCATGCCTCTGTTTTTAAGTAACCTTATTTTATCCTCGTAGCTCATCAATGTGACCCGAATATGTCTATCTTTGCCTCCTTCTCTCAGCCTGCCAATTCTGCTTGTTTTTTTATCTGACCCTTCCATTGTAATCGATCTGACAAGAAGTCCTTGGTTAAAGGATTTGTGTCTTCCCTGTCCCCATAATCTTTCAACCCTTTGATGATAGAGCAATTAGCGCCACTCATTTCCTCTACTAGTTTGAAAGCTTCGTCTACTCTGCCCGCCTTGCAGAGACCATCAATTAATATGCTATATGTAACAGTATCTGGAGAGCAATTAACGCCACTCATTTCTTCTACTAGTTTGTAAGCTTCATCCACTCTGCCCACCTTGCAGAGACCATCAATTAGTGTGCTATATGAAAAAGTATTTGGACGACAACCAACATGTCTCATTCGATAAATAAGCCCATGTGCCTCTTGAATATGACCGCATTTACACAAGGCTTTCATCAAGGTGGTATATGTTACAACAGTTGGAACAATCCTCATCTCATACATTTGAGCAAGGAGAAAATTTATTCTACGAAAATCACCACGGTGCCCGAGACCATTCAAAAGGACGTTGAAGGTTTTCCCATTAAGACAAAGCCCTTTGCCTTTGGCTGAAAGGAAAAGCGCCCAGGCCTCATCCGTCTTCCCCGATTTACAGAGGTCAGTCATGCGTTGAAAAAATCGTATAACATCACCATTCTCTTTTACATGCGATGTATGTTGACGAAGAGGAAATCGTGTACAGAGAGGGAGGGCATTCACTTTTAGGAATGAAAACGAGGGCGTTGATGTTACCTGTTTCAGAACTTTGTGCACCGACTCCATCTTTATCTTTGTTGAGGATCAACCACTGCAAATTGCGAAACCCTAAACCGTAACCTGGGCTGAGCGGACGAAGAGTGGTGAAAGATATTATAGCCCCTTCTCTGCCATTCATTACATCTGTTGTAAGGGTAACAATTAAACAACTTTTATCATACTAAGCAGATGTGTGCCACAATTTATGCAGAGGTTATGAGAAACCCTAAAGAAGACGATGGTCAATAACTTAACCTTCTAGCTAATTTGATTTAACACATGTTGAGTTGATTGAGATTGATTTGACTTTTTTTAAAAGCAGCAGAAAATGGTAAAGGGCGGGTTATTGTGATTTTAATAAAAGACGAATGAGATAGGGTCATTTAAATTGAAAAACATGATTTTTCAAGATGAAAACAAATTGCATATCTGGATAAAAATCTTAGAAAATAAGTTAGTTATTAACATAACAACATGTTATTTTGCTCCCAAGAACTCTAAATTCTATAAGAAACATGACCTTAACAGAGAAGATCTATACTCCTCCTTAAAAAAAGACATTTTGATATATAATAAGTTAGGGGAGATTATATTAATTAAATATTTCAATGCAATGATAGCAAGTTAGAAGGTAGCGAAGATATTGAGATTAATCCTCTTTAGATGCCAGAAGAGGAAAATCAGCAGTGGACCAGGACTTCAGAAGATGAGCATGAGGCTATCACGCAATATGAAGAAGAGTTATTAGGCCTCTGCAACATAAACAACTTGATTATTTGCAATGGGATGAACAAATGGAAAAATTCAGGAAAGTATACATGCAAAACATATAAGGGACAGTGTAATAGACTATGTAATATGCTCACAAAGTTACATACCAAAAATAGAGGAGCTAGAAGTGGAAGATTCTCCAGTGCAACTTAAGTCAGATCACAACCCAATTGTTATGAAACTTCAAATGCATGGAGACAACCCAAAGGAAAAACATTGGCAAGGCAATCAAAATAAATATCCTCACAAGGAAAACATTCTCTTAACAGATGAAAATTGACAAAATTTTAGAGCAGTATTAAATAACAAGTTACAGGAAAGGAAAGGGAAGAACTACATCACAGTAGTAGAGATTATAGTAAGAGTGAATGGTTAATGCACGTTATTCAAGAAGCTCTAAACAAATGCAAGAGAGCTAAACCTAAAAAGAAAGAAAGGAATAGCTTCCCAACCAACTCTTGGTTCGATGAAGATTGCAAAAAAGCGTGAAGATTACTAAAAGAACCAACGGGTAAAACAAGAGCAAACAGAAAAACATATGAGAAACCAGTAAGGGCAACAAAAAAAAAAACACTAGAATAAGGAGGAAAGAATTGATTTACTTAGAGAAGCATGAACCAAAGAAATTTTGGAAGGAACTAAGTGTGAAAAGGATGCAAACTGAAAATAACATAACAATTAATCAGTGGTTGGAGTATTCAAAACAATTGTATCAGTGTAGTAACTAGCAGGAGACACCTCCTACTATCATTGTCAATAAAGATTTTTTCACAAATGAAGACATTATTCAAGGGATAAAAAAGTTAGCAACTGATAAAGCCCGTGATATAGACAATCTTCAGGTAGAGCATATAAAATGAGGGGTAGATATCTTGGCATTGCAGATCATTTTTTTTTTCAATGAGGTCATACAAAATGGCTTCCCTAACTAGCGTGACCATTCCTTTGTTTTAAAGTGGAGATGTAAATAATCCCTCAAACTATCGAACTATCATGATCAACCCTCTCTTTGCAAAGTTATTTGGGAGTATGATAGAGCGTAGGATCAGCATATGGGTAGAAGAAAAGGGAAAAAGATCAAAGGGGCAAGCACTCAACTATTGATCACTGTATCATGCTCAGACACATAGTGGAAAAAATATAGGACAAAAAAAAGGAGGCTTTTTGTTGTTTTGTAGACTTCAAAAAGGCATTTGACACGGTGCCAAGGAAAAAATTATGGAGCAGAATGGAAGAGCTAGAGGTTCCAATTCACTGCAAGACAACAATTTATAGACTATATGATCATGTAAAGGCTAAAATAAGAACATAATAAGGGTTATTTGAATGTTTTGATAGTGACATAGGTGTCAAATAAGGTTGCCCTCTATCTCCGACTTTATTTGGGTTGTACATTGACAAGTTAGAAGAATGGATAAACAAATTTGGGGGAGAGGGTGTGCACTTAGCCAAATATGTGGTAAAACTCCTCATGTATGCAAACAATGTAATTCTTGTGGCCAAAACAACCAAATATATAGATCACCTTCGAGCTCTAGAACTCTTTTGTGAGGAAGTTGGGATGCAGGTGAACACGAGCAAAACAAAAATTATGATTTTTTTAGCAAAAAAGAAGAAGCAATAGCTTGAATTTCAGTTTGCAGGAGAACCGCTTGAGGTAGTAGTAGAATACAAATACATGGGCATAGACTTTCATGACAAACTTAATTGGAATACATGTAGGATGAAAAGAACTCGAAGTGGTTGGAAATCACTATATGCACTTCAAAACATGTGTAAGAATGTTGAATTGTGGGACAAGAAGACCACCAAGGTCTTATTTGGCCTACTTGTTACACTAGTTTTGTTGTATGGTTGCAAGGTGTTGGCGAGTGGCAAATACAAAGAAACACTTGGAAACGGATCTATGACAAATTTATTTGAAGAAAGTAAAATAAAAAAAAATGGAGAATTGCTAACCCAAATCAGCAAGAGAAGGAACAACCTTCTCAAAGATATTAAAGATCATATGATATAATTTGAGTAATTGTACTTTCATATTTGAGGTCCCATAAACCATATTTGGGTCTCGTAAACGTAATTAAAATATTTCATTTCGTTTAGGTCTCGTAGACGTAATTAAAATCTTTCATTTCGTTTCAAATTCGATTAATGGATTACTTAGGAGTAGGAAAAAAGGAGTATGAATTTTTTTTTTAAAGATGAAGGGAGTAGGATTTTAGCCTTGTCCAATGCACGTTACTTTAGTAATAAGATTTTTTAATTTAAAGTAATTTTATAAAAATAAAAATACAATTTTATTTTTAATAAAAAAAATATATAATGTACATTATTATGTCATAAGTGTTTTTTTTTAATGATGTGAAAAAGTTTTTTTTTTTTAATGATGTGAAAAATAAAGCTTGGATCACAGGAAGTCATGTGAAAATTAAAGCTTGGACCACGCGAAATTACACCTTAAACCTTTTAAAGAGAAGTCAAAGCCTTAACCATTGGTTGTACCATTATTGAGACTATAATGTTTAATTAAATGATATTAACTCATCAATTTTTAAGAAGAGAAGAGATCAAGATTTTAATCTTGTAAAATAATATATGTATAATTATTAAATTATAATACTACAAGTGGGACCATTTCATTCCCATGCAACTCATTAACAAATAAATTTAAAAAAATATAACGTTTAACTTGTTTTTGATTTTTTAATATTTTGATAGGCTAACATGTTTTTTCAATAAATTTAAGTAAGATTTTACGAGAGGTCCTAGTCCCCTCATTAATTATTATTTTTTTAATACTTTAAACCAAAGCATACAGTCTGAGGAACAACAAGGTCATCCCCATGATTCGAACTTGGGTTTGTGAACCTAAAGCCTTTACCAATGCATTGTCTTTTATTTTGATCTTACTTAAATCAAATTATGAATTCAGTGGTATGATTTGAAAAAAATCTTAATAATTTAATATTTTTTATTAATATAAACGTAATATTAAATTATGTTACATGTAATCTAATAACAAATTTTAAGTGTGAGTAAGAAATAAATCTTTACTTTTGTTTTCATATTTTTGTCTTGAAATCGTCAAAGAAATTTGAATAATGGAAGGCTCTTTTGTGTACAAGTTAGATATCAAAGAAAAATCATTTATAGAATTTCAACTTGGAATCAAGGTTGCTTTAATAAAAAAAAATTAATCTTTTGTTGGTTAATGGGAAACAAAGAATCTAGGACAAACCCCATCAAAATTATTAAATGATAAATAATTTTTTTTACAAATAATTAAATAATTAAGCATAATATAGTAATTGTTTAACTAGAGGGTTAATTTATGAATTCAATCATTATTAACTATGTTTTTTTTAATAAATTAAAAAGAACCAAAAGTTTAAAATTTATAGTATTCTATATCAAATGGAATTAGATCAATCAATTAGATTCCTCACCATTTTAAGGAAACTGAAGTTCAAATCTTACCAAATGATACATGCATAATATCTAAGCTTTGTTGTAATACCACTATGTGATGATAATGTAATACAGGTGGGACAGTTTCAATCCTATATAATCCATTAAATTTTTTTATAGTATTCTATAATTTCTTTTTCAAAATGATTTATTTCATATTATTTTCAAATTTGGGGTCATAAAGAAAAATCATTTCATTTCATTTCTGAATGTATATGGATAAAATAAACATATGCCTGCTCTTGATAGCGAGAAATTAAGGGATGGGAGCGATGGCGAGCATTTTATCTCAGGTAATTTTTGACGGGAATGTATCAGGTGTAGTAGCGATGGGAACCTCAAACCAAGTGAGATTCCCATATCTGCTACAGGGGAGGGCACTGATGAGTCAAATTATGATGCTAAAATGAACCTTTTCACTAGGCAGGAGAAAGACCTGGGGAAGGACCCCCGAACAAGAACGAGGGCTATCCCAAAGTAGGTGGGATCGACGCTGGGCCCTTTGGATCTGCATCTTATCTCAAAAAGGTCACGGGTACCAAATCACATAAATCTACCAAGGATCAGAGCCCTTTGATATAGGTCGGAGAAGACTTAGTGATTCCAAAAACCCTAATGGTCAAATATCTTTCCCTAGAAGAACATTCTCTTATTGGAAAATTCATTGGCGGTAGACCAGACATGGAATCCATTCGACGGTGGGCCACTACCAGGTGGAAAGTTTTAGGGAATCTTGAGATTGTAGCCCTCCTTAAAGGGTTCTTTCAAATCTGCCTAAACAATCCCGACGATGCAAGCCGCATTTTAACAGGGGGGTCGTGGTTCTACGGGAAGAAGAGTTTGTTCATTCACAGATGGGGGGAAGATTTTAATACCAAAACTCAAAGCATAAATTTTGCTCTTGTGTGGGTTCGTCTTTCGAGACTCCCTAGCCAATTTTGACATGAAGATATCCTGCAAGGAATAGGCAGATACATAGGGGAAATGGTAGCTATGGATTCAACCATAGAAGTGCACACCAGGTTGACCCAAGCAAGAATATGCGTTAACGTAAATCTCGATTCCTAGCTCCTAACTTGAATCAACCTAGTCTATGGTTTTTTTCGTCACTGTCAGGCCATAGAGTATGAAAACAAACCAGATTTTTGCATCGAATATCGAACCCAAGAATACCTCAAGTCCCACTGCCCATCGCTTAGACCACAGAAGGAGGTAGATTCTGGCAACCATATATACAGGAACCAAGGCGTTCGCTTTCTAGGGAAGCTCCCTATGCAAAAGACCATGCAAATCTACAGCAGAAACCCTCTCCAAAAAGCACCAAGGCAAAACCCTATGGTAAACAAAGGGAAGCAAAAAGTTTAGCCAGAACAATCAGAGGACCAAGCTCAAGTAAGCTTCTTGTTCACTCATCCCAATCGATTTGATATTTCGAGAAATATCATCCACTCTGATTCAGAAATAAACGAAGGGTTATTCACTCAGTAAGAAAATGATATGTCAGACCTAAATGTCGACCTCCAAATCCCCATTATCGAAGAAGTTATGCAGTATCCCCTTCCCACCAGCAATCCTATTTTATCTCCAGTTAAACTAGGTTCCCTTGATCTCCCCCTAAAAATTTTCTTTCCCAAGAGGCTGTCGAGAAAACAAGAGCATATTTTAATCCCAAAAACACTCGAAGCTCCAAAAAAAACCTCTGTGGATGTTAGCAATGATAGGAAAAGGGGAAGGCCTACTATCCAAGAGAAAATAAGAAGCCAAACCGATGAGGACATAGCCAATGGAGTCCAAACAACCCTTGTACTCGAAATGTTTACCCACCCAAAGGAAGAGCCCAAATTACCCAAATCCCCTGTACAACAGCCAAAAGGGGGCAAGAAATCATCCAAAGTTTCCAGATGAGGATAATCTCATGGAATGTGAGGGACCTCAACAGTGTGGCCATGTAGAGGTTGGTTAGCACTGTTAGAAAAGAAATCAAACAAAAAATCCTCATTATTCAAGAGACCAAGTTAGATCAGTCAAAAGCATGCAAGACGGGCAACACCATTTGGAAAAACATTGGAAGAATATTTAGTTCCAACCAAGGTCCATCTGGGGTCTCTTGTACCTTTGGGATCTAGAGAAAGTATATGGTAGAGTAATCTCATTTTCAGATAGAGTTATAAGTATCATATTTATTTGCAAAGACAAGTATCAATGCTGGATCTTGTCTAATATCTACGCCCCAAACAATCCCCTCAGCAGGAGTTCCTTTTGGGACCAACTAAGTCAAATGAGGTAAGCTTTTAGAAATTTCCCTTTGGGTTTTGGCCAGGGATTTTAACTCCCCCCTTTACCCATCAGATAATGCAGGAGGCAATGACATTCCTACCAAAGGTATTTAGGACTTCCACGGGTTTTTCATTGAGAATAACCTAATGGATATCCAAATTCAGGGAGCTCAATTCACATGGAATAATAGAAGAATATAGAACAATTTGATCCAAGTTAAGCTAGATAGATTCTTCCTATATCAAGAAGCCATACCTCTGTTTGGCGATGCCTCCCTCATTTCCCTATCCAAAATCGAATCAGATCACAACCCTCTCCTGTTTGAAGCTAACAAGCTTACAGTTTTAAGGACCCCTTTCTGATTCGAGGCAATGTGGGTTCCCCACCCAGATTTATGTAATAAAATTGCAAGGTGGTGGCAACAATAGGTGGTCGGATCCCCCATCGCTTAAGTTACCCAAAAACTCAAAATAATCAAAGACCACATCGAAATATGGAACAAGGAAGTGTTTGGTAATATTTTTGAAAATAAGGAGCAAATCACCAACAAGCTCAAATATATAGAAGATCAAATTCAGAAGGGGCAGATAAGCATACAAATCAAGAATAAAGAGAAATAACTCCTTGTCGATTACCACAACATTTTGGTCAAGAAATGTGCTGGAGACAAAAGTCTAGAGCCTTGTGGCTCAAGGACGGGGACTCAAACATAAAATTATTCCATGCTTCCACTCTTCGCCACATAAGCTCCAACAAGATCAAGGAGTTAACAAACATCGATGGCACAAGTGTGAGAGACATCCACCTCATTAGAGATGAAGCAATCACTTTCTTTGAAAAAATGTTGAGGACTGATTCCACTGTTTTCAAACAGGCTCAGGATCAGCTTCTTCAGCATATTCCTAATCTGGTATCCCTTGAAATGAATGAAATGCTCATCAAGGACCTTACCAATGAAGAAATTATTGACAATTTGAGTTATTTTATGTTGTCATTGATGTCACATGGATCACATTGAGTTTTGGTGTCCAAAGCATTTCATAAATAAGCATTTATGATATTTTGGAGAGCATAGATATATACAGGATTTTTGTGAAACCCAAGGCAAACAAATAAAAGGTTTTATTTAAAACCATGGATGGCAGATTTGAAATGGTTTTTCTTAAAATCCAGGTTGGCTTTTAATTTCTTCGAAAAATGTGTCCCGGTGATGGAGATATTTATTTTTAAATATTTAGTTTAAATTTTAAAATTAAATATATTAATTTTAGCACCGACTAAAGAAAGGAGGAAAGGCTATATTAATTTATAGCACCGAAGTCTAAAGAAAGATGAAAGACACACACACACACACACACACACACACACATATATATATGCCAGCAAAAGCTTAGACTTCATGACTCCCAACACTTATTTTTCGAATGCCTTCGATTGGGGAACGAATTGCGAAAAGAGAGAGAAGTGTGACTTTGGTCTATTGAAAAATCATTCGCAGAGTTTAATAAGATGCATAGGTATATTTTTCCTAGCGGTTCATGTGCTGTGTTATGTAGGAGGTCCTGAGATCGAGTCCTACCGTGGTTATTTGCTTTGTTGAAGTGCTTGAAGCGCTATTAAGTTTTTCAAAGGGTGCTGAAGTTTATAGTATAAGTTTTTGTTCATGTCCCTTTGGACACATGAGGGCATGTGGCCCAAATGTAGGTTGGTTGTGGTTAAGGCACTGAGCAAGGAGACGTCACGAGATCGAATCCCGTCAAGGACAGAGGCAAGTTAATATTTTTTTTAATATATTTTATTTTTTCTAAAGTTGCCCTAGGAGGAATAAGGGTTGTGATGCATGTTTAGAAAAAGAGATATTTTTGGTGTTTCTCCTTTTGAAAGTATATCATATTATATATCGTTGGAAAGCTTATTTCGAGGGCTATTTGATTAACTTGCTTAGAGGGAGAAATAAGGTGTATGTAAAGAGATATTTCTATTTTTGTAAAGGGTTTCAAAAGGTGATTAATTCTTTCATGAGGGAACATGTTGTATCTTATTGAGTAGGAGTGATAAGGTGTTATTTGGATATTATTGTTTTGATATTAATCATGATATCTAACCCTTGTTAAAAGTTGAAAAAAGGTTTGTTGAGTGTGGCAGATTTAGTGGACAACCAATAAGGCATCAAAAAGGTATGAGCAATATTCTCCACTGACTTTGTTTATGGTGGGTGAATTCTGAAATATCATTGGAGAGAAAATGATTGATTGTGGTTTCCTTTTCGAAAGTGGTTGGTTGAATTATTCAAGATTTTTTGGTTTGAGAGTTGTGTTTAAACCTTTTTTTATAAGCATAGTTGTTGAAGCCCATTGGTTATGCAAAAGAACTTGAGTTAGAAAAGAACATGAGTATCATTGTTATGTGAAATTTGTGGTTGAGCATTATTGGAAACATTTGAGTTGGTTGATACATGCTTGGACTAGGGTTTTGTGAGAAAGAGTCATCCCTTGTGGTGATTGGTTGAGTTGAGTTGATTGAGCCTAGTCAAGTGATTGTGTGAGGTAATGGTTCAAGTCCCATGAAACAAAAAATTATATAATTCTGATTTGGGTTGAGATTGAGCTTTGAGATTAGAACATATTGAGTCTCTAAAAATTCTCTTTATGCTTCTATAAGATTTGAGTTGAGTTAAGATTGACTTGAGTTGAGTTGAGATTTATTTGGGTTGAGATTGAGCTTTGAGATTAGAACATATTGAGTCTCTAACAATTCTCTTTATGCTTCTATAAGATTTGAGTTGAGTTAAGATTGACTTGAGTTGAGTTGAGATCATTGTGGATCATTGTTGTCATCCATTGTAGAGTGCATTGCCATTCATTGTTGAATTCATCATTGAGCCTTGCATTCATAGATTTGTGGATGAGATTTGAGTGCTACTTGAGCATGATTTTTTGAGCCTTTAAGAAAGCTTTTGGGACAAATTTGTGGATAGATTTGGGACCACATTTGAACAAGTTCTTGGTGATCTTATTGAGCATATTTTGAGCAAGTTCTTGGTGAGCTTGTTGAGCAGATTTTGGACAAGTTCTTAGTGAGCTTGTTAGAGCAGATTTTGGACAAGTTCTTGGTGAGCTTGTTGAAGTAGATTTTGGGCACGTTCTTAGTGAGATTGCTAGAGAATATTTGGGCAAGTTCTTGGTGAGCTTGCTGAAGAATTTTTGAGCAATTTATTGGTGAGCTTGCTAGAGCATATTTTGGGCAAGTTCTTGGTGAGCTTGCTAGAGAAAATTTAGGCAAGTTCTTGATGAGATTGTTGAAGCAGATAAGTGGATTGCCTACCTGAGCAGATCAGATTGCCTTGCAAAGCAAATTAGTTGATTGCCTAACTGAGCAGATCAAGATTGCCTAGCTGAGCAGATCAAGATTGCCTAGCTGAGCAGATCAGTGGATTGCCTAGCTGAGCAGATCAGTGGATTGCCTAGCTGAGCAGATCAGTGTATTGCCTAGCTTTGAGCAGATCAAAGTAATCATTTGTATTGGGATAAGGATCCTTATTTTTGTGTGAAATATTATAAGGATATTATCTTGTAGAGTACCCCACATTGGGGTAACCACACTAAATCTTGTCTCAATTGTGTGTGGTGATTTGTGCACTTGTTTACTATTGCTATCTATGTAATTAATAAACATTGGTATATTTGGTTATTGTAATTAAGGACACTAATTGATATTGGTTTGGAAAGAAAGTAAAAATTAGATGCTATACTGTTCACCCCCCTCTTAGTATAATCTTGTGTTCTTCAGAAATAAAGCAGGATCTTTTCTTCATGGCCCTTGATAAGGCTCCGAGGCCTGATGGCTTCTCCCCTAGGTTTTTTCAAACTTACTGGGATATCATAGGGGTTGACATATGCAAAGCCATTATTCACATGCAAAAATCCAAAGCCATTCCTAGAAGTACCAAATCCACTTTCATTGCCTTAATTTCTAAAGGCCTTGAGTACAAATTCGTGAATGACTACAGACCCATCAGTCTATGTAATATCATATACAATATTATTTCCAAAGCACTAACAACAAGACTCAAAGAAATACTCTCGCTCATTATAGATCCTTGCTAGGGTAGCTCGGTCAAAGGAAGGTCCATCCATGATGGCATAATCACCCTACATCAAGTCCTCCACTCAAATTACCAAAATAAGAACATAGTCCTTTTTCTCCAATTAGATATCAATAAGGCTTTTGACCGAGTAAACATGAATTTCCTCCTGGCTGTTCTTCAAAAATTTGGGTTTCATAGGGAATGGATAAATATAATCAGAGGTTGCATATCCAACCCGCACTTCTCAGTCTTGGTTAATGTATCACCCGTAGGTTATTTCCCTAGTGGTAGAGGCATCAAGTAGGAAGATCCCCTGTCACCCATCATTTTCATCATACTCGCTGAATATCTGGGAAGATCACTTAAGAGTGTTGTCAGTAAGAAAACTATCATAGGGATAAGGGTTGCCTCAAGTCTAAACCCATTGTCACACCAGTAATTTGTGGATGACACAATAATCGCTACCCATGCTTCAGTAGTGGAGGTCAAGATGATAAAAAAATCCTTGATTTATATGAGAAAGCAGTTTACCAAGAAATCAAATATACCAAAAGCAAATTCTTCTTCATCAATACCCCCCATTCTAGGTAGATTAAAATTAGGCGTATTATTCAATGCATCATTGGTGAGTTTCCTACTTGCTATTTGGGGCTTCCTCTTTTCTATAGTCATCCCAAATTATCCATGTGGAGTCATGTGGTGGAAAGGATAAACAAAAGGTTAGCAGGATGAAAAGGGGCGTTCCTAACCCAAGCAGGTAAAATCACTCTCACTACAACATGCCTTCAAAGAATCCTAACCTATTTCCTCTCAATTTTTAAAGCTCTTGTTTTAGTCTACGCCCAAATAAAACAAATACAAAAAATATTCCTGTGGGGCGGTATAGAGGAGAAACAAAATATTAATTTGGTTGGATGGGAAAAGGTATGTTGGCCAAAAAACCAAGGGGGTTTGGGACTTAGAAGAATCAAGCATATGAACACTACTTTGCTGGTTAAGCAAGCCTGGAAAATTCACACAAGTTTCAATGTCGAATGGGTGTTAATAATACAGAGGAAATACCTTCAGCAAAAAAAATTCACTGATGAAGATATCCCCAAAGAGAGATCAGCTTATTGGAAGTCAATTATATAAATCAAGGAAGTTCTCCAAAAATTTTCAAGGTGGCAACTAGAAATAGGGACCGCCATAAACTTCTAGATAGACAGGTGGGTCAGTGATTAGCCCCTAGTTGAAAATAGTGAGATATCTATGCTAAAGCCCATCCTTGACGAGACCATAGGTAGTAAAGTAGCATAATTCATTCAAAAAAACAATGGGTCTAAAAGCTGGAAAGACCTCAACATTAACTAAAATGATGGGCACATAACCAGGGCAACGAGGGCTTTGGCATTTATACTGAATACTATAGTGATCTCGACAGATGAAAGAAAAAACCTTCTAATTTGGAAAGAAATAGATAGTGGATGTTTCTATGTCAAATATGCCTACCAACTTATCCTCAATCCACAACAATATCCCTTTTCCCTAGCCAAATTTAGATCAAGCACCTCATCCCTAAAGTGGTAGTTTTCTCTTGGCTGGAAATTCAAAACAAGATTCTATCCACTGATAATCTCATCAAGAGGGAGATTATGGTACCCAACAGTTGCCACCTGTGCTATAAGGCTTGGGAATCCGTCAACCATATTTTTCACTAAATGCAATTTCTCATATGCTGTGATGAGTAACCTACTATCCAGTTTCCACATCAACTAGGTCCAACCCAACTCCCTGAAAGATCTTTTCACTCAATGGACCAATCATTTAAACAACCTTAAGCTGAAATCTTTGTGGAAAATGTGCATTCACCATTTCTTATGGCAGGTATGGCTAGAAATAAACAACAGGGTATTCTCTAACACTCCCAAGGACCCTACCTCCATTACTAGTAAAATATTTAGCTTTGCCATAGAGAACTCCCGATTCATCCCTTGCACAGAACCCCATGATGTGGAATTGGAGCTTTTTTTGTCCAGTAGTCTTAATATCACCAAGGAAGATAATCCTCGTGTCACCCATCCCCACCCAAGGCATACCTCTTCATGGAAACCCCCCTGAAAGGATGGGTTAAGCTCAATTTCGATGGAGCTTCTAAAGAAAACCCGAGAATGGCAAGGGTAGGAGGACTGGTCAGAGATAGCAGTGGCAAGATTGTGGTTGCCTTTGTGGAGAACCTAGGCATTCAAAATAATCACATAGTAGAAGCCCATGCCCTATGGAGAGGTCTCATCATCATCCAAAAGCACAAAGGGAACTACGAAATAGAAGGGGACTCTCTAAACATCATAAATTATATCAATAACAACTCCAATCCTTTGTGGAAGGTCATGAATGCCATCAGGGAAGCCAGAAACATGATTAGAATATAGGACATCATGATATGTAGACATGTGTATAGGGAGGCAAACAAATTGACTGGTATCTTAGCAAACATGAGAATAAGTCAGAACTCCTTGTCTGTATGGGATAACAATCCACCCTCAAACATTGTCAATGAATCCAACCAAGAGTGGGCAAATCACGGGTCAGTTTGACCAGTGCAAGTTTGAAGATCAGTGGGGTCGAATCATATATCTTTCTAGGTAGTTTCAAATCCCTTCCCCCCTATGTGTAAGTATTTAGACCTATATTGTAGTGTTTTGAGGAAGCACCTGTTGCTCAATTTTTCTATCGTCAAAATTTGGAAGGCCCAAATTTTTAGGTTCAATCGGCTTTGCTGCTTGCATCACATTTCCTTTCTTTTCTTAAGCTTTTCCTTGATTATCTAAAATAATAGGCTTTGCTCCGACATGATGTCCTTCACATGCACTGATGCAACTTTGGCTGAACCTGCCATATCTGTAGGTAAACACATGCACGAAACCTCTATGAGATCATTTATGATTTCATGGGTTGGTTTTGGAGTAGTATGAGTATTCATCACTTTCCCAAAGCAAGAAGTAAGAAAGCCACTTCAAAATCTAATAACCAAGATATTTCTCAAATAAGATTCGCTCAAATCCTTGCCACTTGTTGGAGCTACCATGTCTGGGCTTTTTCTATAAATTGGTCTTCCTTCAACAGTCTCACCCTGAGTGATCGCGACATCCCTGTTTCCTACGGTCCTTTTTTATTCTGTATTTCCCACCCCCATTATTATCTAATGTCTTATTTGGAACCTTCTAAGCTATGCCTAGATCCCTTTTATTGTCTTTCTTGGAAGCCCAGGGTTTCCTTCCTTTTCTCAAAAAATTTAAAGGTGCAGAGGAAGACATTACTAATACCTTTGTGAGCTCGTGGGACAACGACCGAGTCAGGGTACAAAATTTTGATTTCAAGGTTACTATGGAGATGCTAGCAGAAGTTACTAAATTATAAATGAATGGGCGAGTGGTGTGTAGGGATAAACACAATATGGACCCAAAGCTGGAAGGGTTCTCGAACTACTCCAAGATCTTCAAGTAGAAAGGTATAGCCCTCAAACCCGATTCTCTTCCCCCTCCATGGTCTTCTTTGCTAATCCCTATCAGGTAGTATGTCATAGCTGACGACCCTCACAAAATAGTCCTTAGTTTCCACCTTACGCTGGTCAACCATCTAAGGGGATTTAAGCCCATGAACATCCCCGAATTCCTTCTCCGTTCCATTCATATTTCCATCCACAATGCTCACCATCACAAATCCCCTAGCCCTCCCACTCATCAAGGCCTTTTCATCATTCTGAACTACCACGCCCTTGTAAATCCTCCCCTTATTCAATTCATTCCCCTTAAATCTAATCCAACTCACTTCCCTATTTTTGCAAGCTCTTTCCACTCCTCTCCCCAGGCCCCTGCAGAGTCTGGTCATATGCCAGTTTCCACCCCGACCAACAGCAGATAAATCCCAGCATCCATTCCCAAATCCCTCCTTTCCAAAAGGAAATACAATCAGGAGGGGAATACACCCCACACCCACAGTTCAATTTAGATTAAGGAAGCTAAAAAGGAAATGAGCGAAAACTCATCGGAGCACATTTTAGATGACAACAACGAAGCTCCAAAGCAGGAGATTCATCATCAGGTTTCCAACATCTTCATCAACAACCTTATTAGTACTCTTGATAACATTAGTGGGAAGCTGAAGTAGATCATAAAGACTAAGGGAAGCATTGCAAAGAAGAAGGTGGCTGACATATGATGGAGGGTCGTGGGTCTTTTTTGGTTTACGGTTCTCTAGGTCCTTACTGGGGTTTATTTTAATGAGGGTTGTTTTAGTTTTTACATATATTATATGCATCAATGTTGTATATACATTATCTGCATCAATACTATTTGGGGTGTTTGCTATTAGGCTTATCGGCTTTTAATCAATGTATGGTGAATGGTGTTTATCCATGTGCGGAAACACCTTTTTTAAGTTTAGTCTTCTAAGCTGTTAACCTCTTTTGAGGTTTTTGTAACTACTGGTTTTGGGATCCAGGAAAAAACCTTTTAATATAAGCTACACTATTTACCAAAAAAAATTGAGGTCATAAATAAAGTAAGAAGTCAATGTGCATGGTTTGTGCAAAGGAATGGTTTGTATTGGAGACAATTGAGTGAAAAAAACTAGTAGATATATAAGTTTTTGAAATGGATTTTATGTGGGTTAAGTTATTTGGAATTTTTATGATCTTATCAACAAGGACTTTAGAAAATATTGATATACCCTAAATAAGTTTATCTAGGTGACATAGACTTTACCGAGCAAAATCTAGTTATATACACAAGTATTGTCATGGATTTTTAATAACCTTTTTCCAAATCCTTTATTATAAAATTTGAATTAATAAACTAAGATAAACTTAACACTACACTTTAATGTCATATGTGTTGTGAGAATGGACACATGGAATGAGAATAATAGAGAAATATGCAAAAGGCTATAGTCATAATATAAGCATAAAGTTAAAGAAAATATATCAAATAGAAAATAAAAGATGGTTTAGATTAAGGATTTTCCACTCCTAAATTTGTGGTAAATAAAAGCAAATAAGGATTGGTGTTGTCCTAGGGTTTCTGGTAGTTTTTGTTCATTCTTTGAGAGCTTGTGTTGGGCTCTGTGCTACGCTTGCTTCGTGGGTGTTATTATGTTAGCTTCTCCTCCCAAAATTTGTTTGAAGTTGACGATGAGAGGAATGGCTTCAGAGGCGAACAAACGGCCTAGGAAATTTGTTCCCAAGGTGTACCACAAGGTATTTTTGAATCTAATTTTGTGATTCCTCTACATGAATTCAATCAGGCATGTTCTTAGTTTGAAAATAATACTCTTATAGGGTATTTTTTGGGTCGTATTCCCCCTGAGCATGTCCTTATGAACTGGACTGAGTAGTATTCAAGTCGACCATTTCCAAAATATCTCTAAGGGTTTTTTCATTTCCAATTTGGTAGTCCTCACCAAGCCCAAAATGTCCTCAATAAGGGTCCTAGTTACATTAATAGTTCATTGCTCATTTTTCAACCATGGAGTCAGGATTTCATGGTTTCTAATTTTGTTTCCCTGGTCATGCCTATTTGAGTAGAACTCTCGGACCTCCCCACTACATGCTGACCCTTTCTGAAAAACTTGGTGTCCACCCTTGGTGAATTTATCTGTGATGAACCCTATCGATTCATGTTGGTCCACCGTAGTAGGAGAATGTGTATCAAGGTTGACCTACCTAAAATCCTAAAAGAGTATATCGACATCCAGGTTGGTTCTACCTATATTCATCAGTGGATGGTGTATATAAACCTCCCTAATACATGTTACCACTACTAATCAACCTTCCACCGCATTAAGGATTTCCCCTTGATGGCTAAAAAATTCAAGGCCAAGGCAGCTGCCTCGATAACTGGTGTTGTATTATCTCCCACTACCCCACACCCTCCATCAAAATATGGTGAATAGAATGAGGTTTCACACAAGAAAGGGAAAGGAAACAAGCCTGCTCAAGCGAGGCACATAATGGCCACATATGCTCAGGCCGTAGCACCTAAGCCTTCCATGTAGTCGTCGGTTGTAGAGTCAAACCCTGTCCACTCTCCTCCTCTGGCTGTTGAGTCTATAGACCAGGATGAAGGAATTCGGTACACTATGCCCTTCGGTTCTCGAAATGAGGCAGAGACTGAAGGAATTTTCTCTCAAAATTTAGGACGATGGTCTCGTAGCCCCCTGCGAGGTGAGAGGCTTGCTCATTTAGACAAGCGATGATCCTCCACCACCATGGATACCTTCAAGAATAACCCCTATCACCTGTTGTCGGATAATGCGATTGAGGCCAGTGGGGGTATGCAACTTGAATCTTTTTAATGTTGTTTCTCTCCTAGAATGTGTGTGGGTTGATGGATCCTATTCATCATTACATGGTTTGGGATGAGCTCACTACCTGTTCCAATATCTATGGTCATCTAGATTTTATGTGTTTACAAGAAGTCAAAGTGGCAGGTTTCAATTTACAATCTACTTGTTCTATGTTATGGCCTGACAGTCAGATGTATGCTACCAACCACAATCACGATAGCAAATGCGCTATCATTTTGCTTAATAATAGGTGGACGAGCAATTTTGTCACATGGGGTTCTGACCCCTCTCACCACGCGGTTTGGATTCTACTTGAAGTTGGTGGTATTTCCTTTGGAATTATTAATATTTATGCCTCTAATGAGGTCCAAGATAGATGTGCACTATGAAGATGGTGTGGTTTGTCCTTACCTATCGCGGTCTGGCTGATGTGTGGTGATTTCAATATGGTCGAGAAGCCTTATGATAAAATGGGCCAGCTCCCTAATAAGTGGGCCTCAAGAGAGCGACATGCTTGGTATTTTATGAAAATTAAACTAGGGGTCTTTGATTCCAATGATTGTTTCTCTACGGGTCAGTTTCCTAAGCATTTGTGGTTCATGTGGTCTAATTTTTGTTTAGGCCTAGTAAGAGTTTTAAAAAGGTTGGACAGGGTTATGTTGTGGAACCAACATGAGTTTTATTTTTCTCGTCGGCTCCCTTTAGTCTATTTTGTTGAAACTATTACTTGTATGATATCGTTCGATCTTTCCCCCATACTGTTCTCTATTCATATTTTGTCCACCCATCAATGGCCTACTCATGCTTAATTTTTTCTTAACACTTATTTCTTGCAACATGAAACCATTGTTTGTCACATCCAAAGGATCTGGAACATTGTACCCAAACCCAATGGAGATTCAAGATGGATTGAGTGGTGGAATGATGCCATTTTTTGTACCACTACTCTACTCAGAAGCCTGGGGAAGAAGGTGGTTTAGCTACATCATCACTCTAATACTGCTCTGTGTAATGAGCTTGCATAGGCTTCCTCCTGTCTTGAGGCCTCCTTTTGAATCCACCATTCAAGACCATGTTGCTCAAATTCGAAATGAGCTCAAAGTAGCTAAAGCTAGACTACATTGAATTAAAGTGGGTGACTATGTTTATAAAGAGTTTTTCTAGACGCTATCGACTCTGCGTCACTCCACTCAATTCAAAGCTTTATTGGTTAATGGGGTTCATACCACCTCTTTTCTTGTGATAGCAACTAAATTTACATGACATTATTCTCATATTTTTGTTGCTCAATTGTACACCCCTGAATGAGAATTAGTCCTTTAATGTTGCAAAGAGGTTATCCCAACTTGCCTCTCCCCAACATAGCATAATGAATGTGAACGACCCCTATCAGAGCAGGATCTTGCAGATGCCCTATTTCAAATGGGATACGCAAATTCCCCAAGGCTTGATGGCTTCCCGTGCAAATTTTATAAAACTTGTTGGGAGTTTGTTGGTCCTGACTTACATAAAGTACATTTAGAAGTCATACAGTCTGGCTCCTTAGGTGCTATTATCAATAAGGGCAATATCAAATTTATCCCAAAGTTTGGGGATCCAGATTTCATTACAAATTGTAGGCCAATAACTTTGCTTAATGTAAGATACAATATTATTGCTAAAGTGCTTATTTGCAGATTATTCCCTTGATTCCCTCTATTGTGAGGCCTGAATAAACTAGATTTATCTAGAATCAGTATATTTTGGACAACATTCTCGCTGTTTGGGAAAGGATGGAATGGGCTTGCAGGTCCAGTCAACAAGCCCTCTTCCTAAAGCTTGACTGTGAAAAGGATTATGATCAATTTGAGTGGGTTTTCATTCTTTCCATGTTGGAAGATCTTGGCTTTGTTCCTCAGTTTATTTCCTCTATTAAAATACTTTTTCAAGATGCATCAGCTATGCTTTCTCTCAACAAGTTTTAAACTGATGTTATTGGCTTGCATAAGTTAGTAAGATAGGGCTATACTTTGGCCCCCTCGCTATTCATTTTAGTAGCAAAAGCATTTGGTTATATTTTGGCTCATCATGCTTCTATTGGGATTCTTCAAGGTATTTCCCTTCATGGGAATGCTGGTCAACTCATTAACGACCATTTTGCTAATGATTCCTTTCTTACTCTAAATGAGGATGAAAAATCCCTTTCTGAAGCGTTGTCTTGTCTTGATATTTTTTGCAAAGCCTTAGGGTATAATATCCAATGGAGAAAAACCTAATGTTACAGAAAATCCCTACAACCTCTTCCCCACTGGATTTAACATGTGCAGTGGAGTTGGATTCATCCTAGAGAATTCTTAAAATAATTGGGCATTCCTTTTGCCTTTCAAGGCTCCCCGTCCCAATTATGGTCTTATGTCATCAAAAAAGTAGAAAGCAAGATGGAATATTGAAATCCTAAGAAGTTGTCTCTTTCTAGAAAATTTCAAATTTGCTCAAAAGTGTTGGCTTCTACACATGTTTATTACTCATCTTAATGGGTCCCTTCCTAGTCTTGTTACAAACGACTTGAAAAATTATTGCACATCTTCAAATTTAGCCTTCTATTTCAAATTTGGAAATCTAGAAACAATATTATTTGCAAGTAGGTTGACTCATCTCAGGATTTTACATTTTTTGACAAGCTCGAAGTTTTTCATGATGTGTGGTTTCATATCTATGACCAAGCTAAAAAGGTGGCTATAGAGCTGGACCATTTGCAGGCTTTGTTGAATTATTGGGGTGATGTCTCTTGTACTATCAGTAGGGAGTCCCCTGATCATTCACCTCCTCACCCAGCCAGATCCCATTCATGTCGACGCCCTGATCATGCACGGTTTCAGCCTCATCGGAGCAGATTTTGTGACTATGGAGCCTCGTTGCAGCAGTCAGATATGTACACTTCCTAGCATTCTATGCCTGTGATCAATTCGTAATTTGCACCTGTGCCTAATGATGGTTGAGGGGCTTCAAGAATCCATGGGTATATTTCTTTATGGTCCCATCATTCTCCAATTACTCATGATTTAGGTTAGGGTGAGGAGTGATTTAATGGGTGGGGGAACCACCCACTTCAAATGGATAAGACCCTGTCTGCCATAGACCCCTTCTTTAAAAATATTTTTGGCTGTAGAATATTTCTAGTTTGCTGTTTATTGCCATGGTGCCCGTGTGGTGCAGTTTGTTTTTTTTATCTACTATTAGGATAAGTTAATGGCATTCGGGGTGTGATTTTTTCTCCACCCACATTTTTTTTTTGGCTATAAAGGACTTTTATTTTTATAATTAAAATGGCCTTTCATCAAAAAAAAAAATGACTTTGATATATGGAAGTTTCATAGTGATTTATTTGGGGAAAACTTTAGGAGGAACCATAATCAATATACTAGATGAACAACACTAATGTGAGAGACCAAATTCAAAAGGATATGAAGTTAAAAAGGAAATTTTAGTGTCAACTTTTAAAGGATATTTTTTTGATTGCTTTCTATGTAAATACAAATATTTAAAAATTTAACATCCTTCTTCTTGGCATTTTCATGCAGTAGCCTTTATAATACTAAAACTCCACCTCTACTTTATATGCATTGCATCTTAGTAGAGTAATATTTTCAAAAATTTGCATTATCATAGCCCGCTTTACAAGATCTAAATTGTTAGTTTCCCTCCTGAGGCATAAGTGCAACCACAAGAACTATAAAAAATAGCTTATATTAAAACACATTATTGTTATAAAATACAACAAATATTACCAATGAAAATATTACATTAAATCTTAATCATTATTTGATTCAAATAGTCAATATTTTATTATCAGCTTCAACTAAAATTATTACTTCCTCTACCCATAGAAAATAGAATTTAACTTCATGATCCTCTATCAAAATCCCAATTTTGGCTAGCCTATCTACACATTTGATCCCTTCCCTTAATGTACGTGTAAACTTGATTTCTTCAAAATTTATAGCAAGGTCTTGTATTTCCTTAATGATCTCTTGTATGTTCCACAAAACCCTTGATTTTCTCAAAATTGCATTCGTTACTATTAGTGAAGTGCCTTTCATTCATACTCTATTCCATTTCATTTGTGTACATATTCTTAACCCTTCCACATTTGCCCAATATTTATATTTATTTATTTATATTTGGTTAAGGGTTTGGGATTGGAACCATCAACCTCAAGCTAGCAAACACTCAAGCGAAACCCAAGCTTTAGCTTTATTATTTATATTAAGTCCACTATTGAAAGTGTAATGTGATGAAATTACACCCCTATTATGTCTAATTATTCCTCCTCATATTGGTCTTGAATTTTCTTTAGATGCTCCATAAAAACTCAATATGACCAATTCTACTTCTGGCGGTTTCCACTTTATATTCCTTCCTTTTGTATCTCTTATGCCTAACATGATAATTCCAATTGATGAATTGACTCCATCTATCAAGGCTCTCTAATTCGATATTAGAGATTGGATGAGTTGATAGGGTTGGTTTAGAATTCTTTATGGCTAAACAAATATTCCTTTTCATTACCTCTAAAATGTTTTCCTTTCCTTTAAATATTATTTTGTTTCTTTCTACCCATAAAATCCAAAGAATTGTATCTTTCGATGTACCTATATTATTTGTAATGCCTCACTTTAATAATTTCTCTACCATTGCTTTAACAATTCTTCAATTATGCTATTCATCACCATGAATTTACCAAACATATTAAGAATCCATTTCCATAGTTCCTAGACTATTGAATAGTGTCCCAAGATATGGTTTATACCCTCACCATACTTTTAAAATAGAATACATTGTGAGGGACCCAAAACCCCATTTTCATCATGTTATCCTATGATAAAAGTTTCCAATGACCTATTAGCCATACAAATATTTTAACTTTTGAAATCCTTGGGCTATCCCAAATATCATTTCATATTCTTGTGGTATTTATATTTTGTTGGTGCTTTACATTATATCCACTTCTTGCTATCTATTATCCTGATCTATTCAACTCTCAAATCAACTTATCCTCAAATCCCCTTGGAACAAACATCGTTGTTATCTTTTTGCTCAATTGCCTCCTAGCAACAATGACTAGTATACTTGTAAAAAATCTTTTTTCCATTTGTAACTTTCCTCATTATCCTTATTCATAATGGTTGAAACCCTATCACCATACTAAACTTGAAGTAATCTCATCCATGGTTTCAAAATTGGATCTAGATTTAGTGGGTTTTTATCACACAAAGTATCCATCCAAATAGATTCTTTTTCTCTAGTTATCACCACCCATTGTAGACCTCTAATCACTAAATTAATTTATTTTTTAAACCATTACATAGTGTAGAACCATCTAGTAGTGAGAATGTAGTAAATATTAAGCTTGGATCATTAAGCTTAACATACTTAGAAGAATTTATATCCATTGTCTTTGACTCTCTTTGTAAAATCTCCAAATTTCTTTTTCCTAAAGATCTAAGTTTGCATATGCAAGAACTCTTAAATCAATACCTCCCTTACCCTAGTTTTATTATCACACACCCTACTCCATTTCACCAAAGGAAATTTCCTTTTATCATGTAATCTTGACCATAAAAAGGACCACATTGTATGATTAAAATTTTTCTACAGGGCACAATATACAAGGGCATATAATATGTTGGAATGACCTATAAGATTGATTTAATTAGTTATGCTCTACCTGCTAACGATAATCATCTAGTTTTCCATGATGGTAGTTTATTTTGAACTTTACTTGTAACTAGATTCCATAATTCTATACTCATTATTCCCTCAACTAAGGGCATCCCTAGATATGTTATTGGTAAATTTACCTCCTCCATTTGAAGTAATCTGCATATGCTTGCTTTGATTCTAGTTGGAGTGTTTAGGAAGTAAATTTTAGAATTTTTCCTAGACCTACCACTCATCAAGGCTTTTTCACCATTCTGAACTACCATGCCCTTGCAAATACTCCCCCCATTCAAGTCATTCCCCTTTAATATAATCCACCTCACTTGCCTATTGCTGCAAGCCCTTCCCACTCCTCTCCCCAGGCCCCTGCGAAGTCTGATCATATGCCAATTTCCACCCTGGCCAACTGTAGATAAACTCTAGTATCCATTCCCAGATCCCTCCTTGCCAAAAGAAAATACAATTAGGAGAGGAATACACCCTGCACCCACAGTTAAAATTAGATTAAGAAAGCTAAAAATGAAACGAGCGAAAACTCACCAAAGCACATTTCAGATGACAACAACGAAGCTCCAGAGTAGGAGATTCATCATCAGGTTTCCAACATCTTCATAAACGACCTTATTAGTACTCTTGACAACATTAGCAGGAAGCTGAAGTATCTCATAAAGAGTAAGGGAAGCATTACGAAGAAGAAGGTGGCTAACACATGATGGAAGGTCGTGGGCCTTTTTTTTTTTATGGTTCTCTAGGTCCTTACTGGGGTTTATTTTAATGAGGGTTGTTTTATTTTTTACATATATTATATGCATCAATGTTTTCTATACATTATCTACATCAATACTATTTGGGGTGTTTGCTATTAGGCTTATCGACTTTTAATAAACGTATGGTGTTTATCCATGTGCAGAAACACCTTTTTTAAAGTTTAGTCTTCTAAGCTATTAACCTCTTTTGAGGTTTTTATAACTACTGGTTTTGAGATCCAGGAAAAAACCTTTTAATATAAGCTACACTATTTACCAAAAAAAATTTGAGGTCATAAATAAAGTAAGAGGTCAATGTGCATGGTTTGTGCAAAGGAATGGTTTGTATTGGCGACAATTGAGTGAAAAAAACTAGTAGATATATAAGTTTTTGAAATGGATCTTATGTGGGTTAAGTTATTTGGAATTTTTATGATCTTATAAACAAGGACTTTAGAAAATATTGATATACCCTAAATAAGTTTATCTAGGTGACTTAGAATTCATCGAGCAAAATCTAGCTATATACACAAGTATTATCATGGATTTTTAATAACTTTTCTCCAAATTATTTATTTTAAATTTTGAATTAATATACTAGGATAAACTTAAAACTACACTTTAATGCCATATGTGTTGTGATAATAGACACATGGAATGAGAATAATTGAGAAATATGCAAAAGGCTATAGTCATAAAATAAGCATAAAGTTAAAGAAAATATATCAAATAGAAAATAAAAGATGGTTTAGCTTAAGGATTTCCACTCCTAAATTTGTGGTAAATAAAAGTTTTTAAGGACTGGTGTTGTCCTAGGGTTTTTGGCAGTTTCTATTCATTCTATGAGATCTTGTGTCGGGCTCTGTGCTACGCTTGCTTCGTGGGTGTTATTATGTCAGCTTCTCCTCCCCAAATTTGTTTGAAGCTGGTGGCGAGAGGAATGTCTTCAGAGGTGAACAAACGACCCAAGAAATTTGTTCCCAAGGTGTACCACGAGGTATTTTAAAACCTAATTTTATGATTCCTCTACATGAATTCAATCAAGCATGTTATTGGTTTGAAAACAATACTCTTATAGGGCATTTTTTTGGGTCGGATTCTCCTTGAGCATGTCCTTAGGAACTGGATTGAGCAGTATTCAAGTCGACCATGTCCAAAATCTCTCTAAGGGATTTTTCATTTCCAATTTGGTAATCCTGACCAAACCCAAAAGGTCTTCAATAAGGGTCCTAGTTACATTAATAGTTCATTGCTCATTTTTCAACCATGGAGGTAGGATTTCACGGTTTCTAATTTTGTTTCCCTGGTCATGCCTATTTGAGTAGAACTCTCGGACCTCCCCACTACATGTTGGATCTTTCTAAAAAAATTGGTGTCCACCCTTGGTGAATTTTTCTGTGATGAACCCTCTCGGTTCATGTCGGTCTACCCTAGCAGGAGAATGTGTATCAAGGTTGACCTACCTAAAATCCTAAAAGAGTATATCAACATTCAAGTTGGTTCTACCTGTATTCATCAGCGAATGGTGTATAAAAACCTCCCTAATACATGTTACCACTGCTAGTCAGCCTTCCACCGCATTAAGGATTGCCCCTTAATGACTAAAAAATTCAAGGCCAAGTCGGCTACCCTAAAAACTGGTGTTGTGTTATCTCCCACTACCCCGCACCCTCCATCAAAATTTGGTGAATGGACTGAGGTTTCATGCAAGAAAGGGAAAGGTAGCAATTTTGCTCAAGCGAGGCACACAATGGCCACATATGCTCAGGCCCTAGCACCTAAGCCTCCCATGTAGCCATCGGTTGTGGAGTCAACCCATGTCCACTATCCTCCTCTGGTTGTCGAGTCTGTATACCATGATGAAGGTATTTGGTACACTGCACCCTTGGGTTCTCCATATGAGGTAAGGGCTAAAGAAAGTTTCTCTAAAAATTTAGGATGGTGGTCCCGTAGCCCCCTACGAGGTGAGCGGCTTGCTCATTTAGACAAGTGGTGATAAACTTATCTCTCGTCTACCACCATGAATGCCTTCAAGAATAACCTCTATCACCTGTTGTCGAATAATGCGATTGAGGCCAATGGGGGTATGCAACTTGACTCTTTTTAATGTTGTTTCTCTCTTGGAATGTGCGCAGGTTGATGGATCATGTTCATTGTTACATGATGCGAGATGAGCTCACTACCTGTTCCAGTATCTATGGTCATCCAGATTTTGTGTATTTACAAGAAGTCAAAGTGGTAGGTTTCAATTTGTAATCTACTTGTTCTATGTTATGGCCTGGTAGTAAGATGTATGCTACCAACCATAATCACGGTAGTGGAGGCATTATCATTTTGCTTAATAATAGGTGGACAAGCAATTTTGTCACATGCGATTCTTACACCTCTCATCACGTGGTTTGGATTTTTCTTGAATTTGGCGGTATTTCCTTTGGAATTATTAATATTTATACATCTAATGAGGTCCAATATAGATGTGCACTATGAATATGGTGTGCTTTGTTCTTACCTACCACGGTTTGGCTGATGTGTGGTGATTTCAATATGGTCAAGAAGCTTTATGATAAAATGGGCCAGGTCCCCAATAAGTGGGCCTCGGGAGAGTGACATGCTTGGTATTTTATGAAAAATAAACTGGGGGTCTTTGATCCCTTTTTCTCTGTAGGTCAGTTTCCTGAGCATTTGTGGTTCATGTGGTCTAATTTTTAGTCAGGCCCTCAAGAGTTTTAAAAAGGTTGGACATGGCTATGTTTTCAATCCAGCATGAGTTTTATTTTTCTCGTAGGCTCCCTTTAATCCATTTTGTTGAAACCATTCCTGGTATAGTATCGTTCGATCATTCCCCCATAATTTTCTCTATTCATGTTTCCTCCACCCATCAATGGCCTACTCATGCTTAGTTTTTTCTTAACACTTATTTATTACAACATGAAACCATTGTTTATCACATCCAAAGGATCTGGAACATTATACCCAAACCCAATGGAGATTTAGGATGGATTGAGTGGTGGAATGATACCATTTTTTGTACCACTACTTTGCTTAGAAGCCTGGGGAAGAAGGTGGTTTAGCTATGTCATCACTCTAATACTGCTCTGTGTAATGAGCTTGCATAGGCCTACTTCTATCTTGAGGCCTCTCATTTTGAATCCACCATTCAAGCCCATGTTTCTCAACTTCGACATGAGCTCAAAGTAGCTGAAGTGTATGAGGATAGAGGGCTCAGATTAAAGCCATACTGCATTGGATCAAAGTGGGTGACCACATTGCTAAAGAGTTTTTCTAGAGGCTTTGGCCTCTACGTCACTCCACTCAGTTCAAAGCTTTATTGGTTAATGGGGTTCACACCACCTCTTTTCTTGAGGTAGTAACTAAATTTACACGACATTATTCTCATGTTTTTGTTGCTCAATCGTACACCCCTGAACGAGAATTAGCCCTTCAATATTGCAAAGAGGTTATCCCAACTTGCTTCTCCCCAACATAGCATAATGAATGTTAACGGACCCTATCAGAGTAGGATATTGCAAATGCCCTATTTCAAATGGGAGATGCGAATGCCCTAAGGCTTGATGGCTTCCCATGCAAATTTTACAAAACTTTTTTGGAGTTTGTTGGTCATGACTTGCATAAAGTATATTTAGAAGCCGTACAGTCTGGCTCCTTAGGTGCTATTATCAATAAGGGCAATATCAAATTTATCCCAAAGTCTGGGGATCCAAATTTTATTACAAATTGGAGGCCAATAAATTTGCTTAATGTAAGCTACAATATTATTGCTAAAGCGCTTGCTTTGCAGATTAGGCCCTTGCTTCCCTCTATTGTGAGGCCTGAGCAAACTGCATTTATCCAGAATCAATATATTTTGGACAACATTCTCACTATTTGGGAAAGGATAGAATGGGCTCACATGTCCAGTCAACAAGCCATCTTCCTCAAGCTTGACTTTGAAAAGGCTTATGATCAAATTGAGTGGGTTTTCATTATTTCCATGTTGGAAGCTCTTGGATTTGGTCCTTAGTTTATTTCCTCTATTAAAATACTTTTTCAAGATGCATCAGTTGTGCTTTCTCTCAACAAGTTTTAAATTGATGTTATTGGTTTGCATAAGTTAGTAAGACAGGGCTATCCTTTGGCCCCCTCACTATTCATTTTAGCAGAAGAAGCATTTGGTTATATTTTGGCTCATCATGCTTCTTTTGGGATGCTTCGAGGTATTTCCCTTCCTTGGAATGCTGGTCAAATCATTAATGAACATTTTGCTAATTATTCCTTTCTTACTCTAAATAAGGATGAACAATCCCTTTATGAAGCTTTGTCTTGTCTTGATATTTTTTACAAAGCCTTAGGGTAAAATATCCAATGGAGGAAAACCTCACATTATAGACAATCCCTACAACCTCTTCCCCACTAGCTTCAGCATGTGTAGTGGATTTGGATTCATCCTAGAGAAATATTCAAATTCTTGGGCATTCCTTTTGTATTTCAAGGCTCTCCATCCCAATTATGGTCTGATGTCATCAAAAAAGTAGAAAGTAAGATGGAATATTGGAATGCTAAGAAGTTGTCTCTTACTGGAAAATTTCAAATTTGCTCAAAAGTGTTGGCTTCAACACATGTTTATTTCTCGTCTTAATGGGTACCTTCCCAGGCTTGTTACAAACGAATTGAAAAATTATTGCAGGATTTTTTGTGGTCTAGTGGGTCTAAGCGGAAGGGCTTTCACAGAGTGGCTTGGGATATTTGTTGTCTCCCATGGCAAGTAGGGGGTATGGTTTTGCTGGAATATAAGCATCAAGGGTTTGCCCTATGTGCTAAATGGATTGTGTGAGCTCTGAAAGGACCTAAAGCATGGAAAGTTGTTATCAGATTTGGATTTGCTTCCCCTCAACCGTCAAGCCTGGGCAAGAATGGATTTGCCATCTCTAGTGCTATCCCTAGTTTTCATTAAAATCCATAGCTCATTTATCATCAAAAGCATATGGAAGGCTTGGCATAAATTAAACCCTTGTATTGTTTGTAAGGGGGTCCATTCACATAAAGGCCTTTCCATTAATATTCTCAATGTCTAGTGGTCCCCTGTATTCAAGCTTCAGGGTAAGCTATTGGGCCAAGTTCCCTAGGTCCATGCCCAAATTGTTTTAAGTAGGGTATTGCTGCCATTGTAGATTTTTACTCCAGGGAAAATAGAGTCTGGATTCCTTGGAATGATTTTAAAATGATTTTTCACTTGTCCAACGCTTACAAGGCTACGTATGATGTTGTTATAAACCACACACCTTTCTCCTTATGATAGAAATTAGGTGTCAGATCCCAGAAACCCTAGTGGAAATATTCGGCCTAGTATAAGAGAACTTCCTTACTCAGCTATAGAGTTGGGTAAGGTTATGACTGGCTTATGCCAACTGCACCCATGGTGCCCAAAATCAATGTCAAATGGGACCTTCTCTCATCACCCTCTAGGTAGAAAACCATATTTCATTCAGCCTGGGTATCTTATTTGGAGCCAAAGAAAACTTTTTTCACCTGGAGCTTACTTTATTAGGGTTTATCCCTTGGTTGTAGACTTTCTTATATGGGGGTGCTTGAGCCTCGATGCCTATTTTTCCAAGAACCAAAGTCTTGTATACATTTTTTCTAGGTATGTAGATGGGCCAATATCGCTTGGAGTTGGGTGGGTTCTTTCTTTGCCCCATTTATGTCCTTGCAACTTTCTTAGCATCATGTCCTTTTGGTTGATCCCATTCAGTTTTATCTCCCACTGAGAAAAGTGTGGCACATCTTCAAAGTTAGCCTTCTATTTCAAATTTGGAAATCTAGAAACAATATTATTTTCAAGCAGGTTGATCCATCTCAGGATTTTTTGTTTACTGACAAGCTCAAAGTTTTTCATGATGTGTGGTTTCATATCCGTGACCAGGGTAAAAAAGTGGCTATGGAGCTGGACCATTTGCAGGCTTTATTGAATTACTAGGGTGATGCCCCTTGTGTTTTCAGTAGGGAGTCCCCTGATAATTCACCTCCTCACCCATACAGATCACATTCATAATGACACCCTGATCGTGCACAGTGTTAGCCTCATCGAAGCAAATATCATGACTATGGAGGACCATTGCAGCAGCCAGATATGTACACATCCTAGCATTCTGTGCCTGTGATCACTTCACAATTATGCACCTGTGCCTAATGATGGTTGGGGGGCTTTAAGCATCCAAGAGTATATTTTTGGCTGGTCCCATCCTTCTCAAATTACTCATGCTTTAGGTTAGGGTTAGAAGTGCTTTAATGGGTGGGGGGAACCACCCTCTTCAAATGGATAAGGTCCTGTCTGCCATAGACCCCTTCTTTAAAAACCTTAATGGTTGTAGAATATTTATAGTTTGCTGTTGATTGCCATGGTGCCCGTGTGGTGTAGTTTTTTTTTGGCTGTAAAGGACTTATTTTTATAATTAAAATGGCCTTTCATAAAAAAAAATAAGGAATTTGATATATGGAAGTGTCATAGTGATTTATTTAGAAAAATATTTAGGAGGAACCATAATCAATATACTAGATGAACAACACTAATGTGAGAGACCAAATTCAAAAGGATATGAAGTTAAAAAGGAAGTTTTAGTGTCAAATTTTAAAGGAATTTTTTTTTACTGCTTTCTATGTAAATACAAATATTTAAAAATTTAACATCCTTCTTCTTGGCATTTTCATGTAGTAGCCTTTATAATACTAAAACTCCACCTCTACTATCTATGCACTGCATCTTAGCAGAGTAATATTTTCAAAAATTTGCATTATCATAGCCCGCTTTACAAGATCTAAATTGTTAGTTTCCTTCCTGAGGCGTAAGTGCAACCACAAGAACTATAAAAAATAGCTTATATTAAAACACATTATTGTTATAAAATACAACAAATATTACCAATGAAAAATATTACATTAAATCCTAATCATTATTTGATTCAAATAGTCAATATTTTATTATGAGCTTCAACTAAAATTACTACTTCCTCTAAACATAGAAAAGAGAATTTAACTTCATGATCCTCTATCAAAATCTCTCTTTTGGCTAGCCTATCTACACATTTGCTCCCTTCCCTTAATGTACGTGTAAACTTGATTTCTTCAAAATTTATAGCAAGGTCTTGTATTTCCTTAATGTTCTCTTGTATGTTCCACAAAACCTTTGATTTTCTCAAAATTGCATTCGTTACTATTAGTGAAGTGCCTTTCATTCATACTCTATTCCATTTCATTTGTGTACATATTCTTAACCCTTCCACATTTGCCCAATATTTATCTTTATTTATTTATATTTGGTTAAGGGTTTGGGATTGGAACCATCGACCTCAAGCTAGCAAACACTCAAGCGAAACCCAAGCTTTAGCTTTATTATTTATATTAAGTCCACTATTGAAAGTGTAATGTGATGAAATTACACCCCTATTATGTCTAATTATTCCTCCTCATATTGGTCTTGAATTTTCTTTAGATGCTCCATAAAAACTCAATATGATCAATTCTACTTCTGGTGGTTTCCACTTTATATTCCTTCCTTTTGTATCTCTTATGCCTAACATGATAATTCCAATTGATGAATTGACTCCATATATCAAGGCTCTCTACTTCGATATTAGAGATTGGATGAGTTGATAGGGTTGGTTTAGAATCCTTTATGGCTAAACAAATATTCCTTTTCATTACCTCTAAATTGCTTTCCTTTCCTTTAAATATTATTTTGTTTCTTTCTACCCATAAAATCCAAAGAATTGTATCTTTCGATGTACCTATATTATTTGTAATACTTCACTTTAATAATTTCTCTTCCATTGCTGTAACCATTCTTCAATTATGCTATTCATCACCATGAATCTACCAAACATATTAAGAATCCATTTCCATAGTTCCTAGACTATTGAATAGTGTCCCAAGATATGGTTTATACCCTCACTCTACTTTTTAAATAGAATACATTGTGAGGGACCCAAAACCCCATTTTCATCACGTTATCCTACGATAAAATTTTCCAATGACCTATTAGCCATATAAATATTTTGACTTTTGAAATCCTTGGGCTATCCCAAATATCATTTCATATTCTTGTGGTATTTATATTTTGTTGGTGCTTTACATTATATCCACTTCTTGCTATGTATTCTCCTGATCTATTCAACTCTCAAATCAACTTATCCTCAACTCCCCTTGGAACAAACATCGTTGTTATCTTTTTGCTCAATTGCCTCCTAGCAACAATGACTAGTATACTTGTAAAAATTATTTTTTTCATTTGTAACTTTCTTCCTTATCCTTATGCATAATGGTTGAAACCCTATCACCATATTTATCTTTAACTAATATCATCCATGGTTTCAAAATTGGATCTAGATTTAGTGGGTTTTTATCACACAAAGTATCCATCCAAATAGATTTTTTTTCTCTAGTTCTCATCACCCATTGTAGATCTTTAATCACTAAATTAATTGATTTTTTAAACCATTACATAGTGTAGAACCATCTAGTAGTGAGAATGTAGTAAATATTAAGCTTGGATCATTAAGATTAACATACTTAGAAGAATTTTTATCCATTATCTTTGACTCTCTTTGTAAAATCTCGAAATTTCTTTTTCCTAAAGAGCTAACTTTGAATATGTAAGAACTCTTAAATCAATATCTCCCTTACCCTAGTTTTATTATCACACACCCTGATCCATTTCACCAAAGCAAATTTCCTTTTATCATGTAATGTTGACCACAAAAATGACCACATTGTATGATTAAACTTTTTTTACATGGCATAATATACAAGGGCATATAATATGTTGGAATGACCTATAAGATTGATTTAATTAGTTATACTCTACCTGCTAACGATAATCATATAGTTTTCCATGATGGTAGTTTATTTTAAACTTTACTTGTAACTATATTCCATAATTCTATCCTCATTTTTCCCTCAAATAAGGGCATCCCTAGATATGTTGTTGGTAAATTTACCTCCTCAATTTGAAATAATCTGCATATGCCTGCTTTGATTCTAGTTGGAGTGTTTAGGAAGTAAATTTTAGAAATTTTCCTATTAAATTTCTACCCTAACGCTCTTTCATATTCCTTTAATAATTTTTTCAGATCTCTAGCCTTATTTTTCCCTACCCTCCCAAAAAGGGGTGTATCATCTACAAACTATTGATGGATGATGTCATCGATGTTATTACTAGCCTTAATTATGTTTATTAGCCTATCCTTGTATGCCTTCTTCAATTTCCTTTCTATACCTATGCCATAATAATAAATATATATAGTGATAGAGGATATCCCTATCTAATATCCCTCTTGGAATTAAATGATTATGTTACCAGCCCATTGACTAACACATAATATGACACTGTAGAGACACAAACCTTAATCCATCTAACCAATTTCTTCTTAAATCTAATATTTTTAAAATTGTAAAAAGAAATTTACATTTAATCCTATCATAGGATTTATTTATATCAAGTTTGAATAACATTGCTCTCTTTTCTAGAAGTTTTTGAATGCATTACTTCATGAGATACTATGATCCCATCCAAAATCTATCTCCCTTTCACAAATCCTCGCTCTTTTGAAATAATTATGTCTAATAGTGGTCTTCATATATTTTTCATCACTTTGAATATTATCTTATATGACACATTGCATAGGATTATGGGCCTAAATGAATCAAACAATTGTGCATCCTTCTTATTTGGAACTAGGGTATAAGGTATGTATTGTTTTACCCTAGATTTTTCCACTACCGCCAATAAATAATCCTTCACTATTTCCTAGTCATGTTGATATAATGTTGTAGAGTCCATCCAAAATTAGTGATTTATCCTTATCAAAATAAATAGAGCTAAATGAACTTCTTTTAGTGTAATAAGCTCCATCAATTTGCTATTATCTTCATTTTTTATAATTGAATGTACTTCTTGTAGTAGTTTATCATTAAGAACTTCAATCTCCTTTGATCTTAGTAAAAAATATGTACCTCCTTTATGATTTTTCTCTAGTCATTAATCCAAACTCATACTAATTTAATTATGCTCATTCTAGATGTTGATCTCTCTACTTATCTAAGCTTATTGCTTAGATAAGGACTAGCTCTCATTGGCTTAGATGTGAAATAGGGAGATGGACAACACCCAAAGAACAATGGGAAGAAAGGATACGTAATTTATGCAGCACAGGGGTAGTAGAGTCAGAGGAACACTTCATCTATAAATGCCCATGTTTTTCAGATATTCGTGGCAAATACAAAGAAACACTTGGGAAAAAATCTATGGCAAAGTTATTTGAAGACAATAAAATAGCAAAAAATGAGGAATTGCTAACCCAAATTAGCAGGAGAAGGAATAACCTTCTCAAAGATATTAAAGATCATATGATATAATTTGAGTAATTGTACTTCCATTTTTGAGGTCCCATAAACCATAAGATGTAATTAAAATCTTTCATTTCGTTTCAAATTCGCTTAAGTGGATTACTTAGAAGTAGGAAAAAATGAGTATGATTTTTTTGTTAAGATAAAGGGAGTAGGATTTTAGCCTTGTGCAATGCACGTTACTTTAGTAATAGGATTTTTAATTTGAAGTAATTTTATAAAAATAAAAATACAATTTTATTTTTAATAAAAATATATAATGTACATTATTTATTTATTTTTATTTGTGGAAAACATCCCAAAAGGGATGCCACTTTCGGTTAAGACCCAAGGAGGCAGGGGTATCCATTCCACCAAAAATGCCTAGGACTCGGACTTGGCCTACCACCTTTGACATACTCAAGGAGAAAACAAACACACAAAACCAAATTAAAAAAAGTAAATAACAACAAAAATAATAAAATAAAATAAAAAACATGCTCCTTGAGTGTGTCAAAATGAAAAGCACAACCAAACACGCATAATAAGATAAAAGAAACCACAACACAAACCACATAGAAAAACACAAGAACCACATAACAAAACACAAACAAGACAAAAACAACAAAACACTACAAAGACATAACCCAAAAAAATATGAAAAATAAACACAACCAAAACCTAAAAAATAAAATAAAAATAAAAACAACCAACAACAGACAATAAACAAAAACAAAAAACATAGAAAACACTCACACGTAAAAAAATGAAATAACACAAACAAAGAGAAACCCAAGAACAAGAACGAAAAAAACACAAGAACAATAACAAAAAACATAAAAAAAAACAAAACAACAAAAACACAAGAACAACAAAAAATAACACAAAGAACACAAAATTAAAACAAAACAAAAGAACCCACCCACCTTAAAAAACTAAACAAAAAAACAAAGAAGAAAAAAGAAAAAAAAATGAACAAAACAATGACCTATCTAGACCAGAAGACTATTAATACAAGAATCAACAGAGGAAACAAAATAAAAAATAGAATGAGCTAGGGAACTAAAAAAACTGAATGAACAAAAGAGAAAAAAAAAAACAAGAAGAAACTAGGTACCTTCAGAACTGAAGCCATCCAAAGAAATGATAGAAAGAAGAGCTTCCCTAATTTGAGAAGCCCACCATATAGGAGGGTGGCCATAACAAGTAAGATCACCTTTGTCCAAAGCCCAATTAGCTAAAGCATCAACACTCTTATTTTGATCTCTGACCACATGATTGTAATCAACTTTCAAAAATCCCATTTGGATTAACTGAATATTCTCAATAATTCTTTTTATTGTCCAATCCACCTTATGATTCTTAGAAGGAGTCTTCAAGAGATTAATCATAAGTTGAGAGTCATACTCAACTAACATCTTTTCCCATCCAACCTTAGTATCCTCCTGAAGGCCTCTAAGGATACCATACCCCTCAGCAAGGTTATTGGAAAGAATACCCAAATTCTCAACAAAAGTAAAAACTAGGGAGCCATCTGAAAGTCTACCAATTCCTCCCACACTGGCTTTTCCAGGGTTCCCTCTAGAGGCTCCATCGGTATTGAATTTTCCAAAATCCTTAGGAGGAGGTTGCCAATTTATAGTCCTATCCATCTTACTAATACTCACATTCCCTTTACGTTGGTTACCCTTAGAAGGTTTAATATTCAATCTTTGCATCACTTGATCCCATATTTGGTGGGAGTTTTGGGGGTGATTAAGGAGTTGATGGACTGATTCAACTAAGTTGGCTATGGTCTTTTGAGAAATATAGTGAATATCCTTCCTATCTTGATTAAAAATTTGGCTATTCCTTTCATTCCAAATATTCCAAAGAAGAATGGTAGAACCCATCCAAACTAACTGCCTAATAAAATGATCAAGACCCTCTTGATTAGGCCAATCCCTCCAAAGCTGTTCAAAAGTGAAAAAATTGGACCACTGTAAGCCAAGCAAAGTTGCCATTCTCCTCCATAGCTTAGAGGATAAAGTACACTCAATAAAAATATGGTTGATATTTTCTACATTCTCTTCACACATTTCACATTTAAAAGGGCCACGAAAACCACGCTTCATAAGTTGCTCACCAATAAGCACCCTAAGATGCAATAAAAGCCAATTAAAGAACCTCACCTTAGGCCAGAGCTTTCGAGCCCACAATTGAGAAAATATGTCAGAAGAATGGTTGGGATTATTATGGCATAAGGTCAAATAACCTTGAGCAACTGAATCCTCACCCTTAGTAGTGTTGTTCCATCCAAAACAATATTTTTCATGGGACCAAGAGAGGGATCTCATATGAAGGATGCCTTGGATATCTTGTCTTTACCTTTACGGGATTTGAAAAGGCCAGTCCTCAATAGGGATCCAATATCTACCAACCTTTGAATTACCAGTATGGTACCGACAGTAATTAGCCACCTTTATCCAATTAGCTCGGTGAAGCTCCTCCATCCAAGGCCTCCAATCGGAAACTGAGTTATCAAAGGCTTGTGACCATCCCAAGAATCTGTCCAAAAATTTGCATGTTGACCATTATGAATGATCCAAAATATTTTTTTCTTTATCAAATCCTCACCAGTCTTAAGAACTACTAAAATGGGAGAACCTTTGGTAGGAAATTGATAGCAAACAAGGTCTTCAGGACTTTTGTTCTGTTGAGTGGTATTTTCACCCGATTGTGAAAGTATCACTCTCCGATAGGATTTGGATTCCAAATCCCCTCTTGCAAAGAAATTAAACCTGTAACTTCTCCAAGGTCTCCGCTATGTTAGCATTTGGTCTAAGTGTTGATGTTCAATGTGAGCGTTCGGAATACCTTAGTGGTTGCAAGCAACTGTTAACAAGGGGCACTGTGGTTTATTTCACTCTGAAATTGTAATGATTTCTATTTCGATGAATTTTTAAGTGTTTATCTTAATGACTGTAAATTAAAATAAAAGTTAAACTTTTTGAAATAAAAGTGCAGAAAAGATAAAAATAAAATGTAAAGAAAATGAAACTAGAATACATTCAAGGGCTGCAATTCTATCTGACAAAACCAAAGATAATGAGGTTTTCTGCATACAACCTAACCTATTGAACCTGCAAACTCGCATAATCTAGATAAGCTAGGTGCTGGTTTCTGGGGTCTTAACTATGGTTTTCAGATTTAGGCATTCGCATGAAGCAACCAAGAGAACATGCATTAAACTTCATCTATAAACCTAAAAATCTGAAAGGGGAAAGATAAACATTCAATTTTGCATGCAAAAAATAACTCCTCCTTTCTTGCCAATGAGATTCAACTCTGTAATTCTATATTAAAAAGAATGTATCAGTTACAATGACAAAAAGTTTCTAGTTTTGACAAAACCAGAACAAGTGGAGGAAAACGCTCCAAAAGCAGGCCCAAAATGGCTTATCACTCTTAGCTCTGCAACTCCGCCCGCAGTGATTTCTGACCCTTGTACCAATCTGTGCTTTTGCTTTTAAAATTTCTAGCAATGCTCTTTGTTTTGCCCTGTGACGCTTCGCTTCATCTCCCAGATCGCTTCATTTCATCTTCCCCACTTCTTCATCGCTTTTGACATTCTGTTCGACGTCGAAACATTTGATCTTCTTTGTGAATTGTAACACTTCTATAACCCTTACACCTTTATGCCACATGTTCAACGCTTTCCTGCATGTTCCATAACGGCCTCCTGTAAATCATGATAAAAAAAGTATGTCACTTTGCTCCTCTACCTATATCACAAAAATGAGACATGTCGCGATATCGTGACATTTTTTTGTATGTCGCTTTGTTCGTCCTCAGGCACCGCAAAAATGAGACATGTCACAAAATCATGACATTTTTATGTCAACAACCTTGTCTGCCTCCATGCACCATGAAAATAAGACGTGTCACGAAATTGCGACGTGTTTCTCCTTAGGGCCGCGTGGGTGCAACCTATCGCGAAATCATGACATTTTTCTCCCTCGCTGTGTTTTGTTGTACTTAGCCATGAAAACACGATATGTCACGAAATCGTGATGCTTTTTCGTTCCATACCACTTGGCTATTTTTTATTCTCTTTTGGGCTATCTCGCTGCTTTTTCTTACAAAAATGCAATGCCTTTTCATTCCGTACCACTTGGATGTTTTTTGTCACGAAATCGTGATGCTTTTCTCTTTTGGGCTATCTTGCTGCTTTCTGTTGCGAAATCGTGACGCTTTTTCATTCCGTACCACTTGGATGCTTTCTGTCATGAAATCGCTGCGCTTTTTTGTTCCATACCACTTGGCTGCTTTTTGTCACAAAATCGAGACGCTTTTCTCTTTCAGACTGTCTTGCTGCTTTTTATCATGAAATCGTGACGCCTTTTCGTTTCGTACCACTTGGCTGCTTTAGGTCACGAAAACGTGACATGTCACAATTTTGCAACAAATTTCTCTCGCTTAGCTTATCAGTCACTATGAATCACGATAATAAGACATGTCATGATTTCATGACATATTTCTGTCTTTACCTCTTTTATCATCGATAGATCGTGAAAACGCAACTTGCCCCCAATTTTGGGGTGTGTTGTGGATCAGCCACAACAAATGGTGACTTTGCTGTCAAATGCTCCTGAGCATTTTGGTGAGAACCCAACTTGGAAGTATACAAACTCGAAAACATGCGTTAGCACATAAGAAATATAAACAAATGCCCATAGATCAGAAATACATGAATCATCAGAATCATTAAGTATCAGCTCGGTGTGTGCAATGTGTTTTCATTCCCTATCGCTTGAACTTGATCAACATTCCATTGTCAGTTTCACATATGATTTGCATGCAAGGCTATGAATGATTTGTGTAGGATTTGATATATGATGAAGATGCTAGAGATATAACAACCTGCTTTACAAAGGCTCAAACCTTCTAATATCATGAACAAACATATTAAAGTTATCAAACCCTCTTAGGACCAAATATATGTATAATGAATTAATTTACTAGATCCCAAAGTTGGTTATGTGTCACTACCATCTTGAACCCATGTGCAAGTGTAAGTGAAATCAGAACTTTGGGGAATAGGATTCCCAACCTAAGCGAGATGGGAATTTAACCCTATCCTTACTATTCTGATTTGGAGTTCATTACCTCATCTTGAACAAAATGATTTAACCTGTTATGGATGAAATTGTCAAGCTAGCCTATCCATTTGAGCAGTCAGTGGTCTTGCTTTTAGACAAGACATGTTGCCACGCATGGGCATACTTAACCCCATAATCCATGACTTGGCTTCATTCATTCTTCTTTTTTTTTTTCTTGGACCTTTGGGATGACTACCCATCCTTGCTAGGGACATGTAGTACGATCCCTCCAATCCAATATTAAGATGAAATGGAAAATATTTTTATTTCTTGGACCTTTGGGATGACTACCCATCCTTGCTAGGGACATGTAGTACGATCCTTCCAATCCAAGATGATAAAATGAAAGATGGAAAATATTAATTTTATTTTTGTTTCTTGGACTTTTGGGATGACTACCCATCCTTTGCAGAGGACATGTAGTACGATCCCTCCATCCAAGTTTTATGATTTAATGAAAGATGGAAGCTTTGGGGAATTGGATTCTCAACCTAGGTGAGATGAGAATTATGCCCTATCCTTACTACTCCATGAAGGTCAAATCAAAGCTTTGGGGAATTGGATCCTCAACCTAAGCGAGATGAGGATTTAACCCTATCCTTACTACTCTGATTTTAGGCTTTAAGCATTATGGGAGTGGTAAAAACCACTGTTTTAAGGATTATGTTGCATGATAGGACATACATGAAATATTCCTTTCGCCTCACCTTTTCTTCCAAGTATGGTTTTGACCATTTTGCTCAAGATTCTCTTTAATATGCATAGAACGTGCTTGGTTCAAGATAGTTCGGGCAGTAGTTCCCAACCTTAGGATCCTTTTAATATATGTTATGTAATAACCCTAAGAGGATTCGACACCTTCTCAATGATTGCACATGAAATGAAAATGTAACTAAGATGACATGTATATGCAATGCGGAATGTGACATGAGATATGAATGCACTTCTTCTTTTGAAATGTGGATGGAATATATCATCTACTTTACCATAATGTGTAAAACTGACAACTTCATGCATCACAAGATTCAAACGATATTATTTAAAATGTTTGTGTTACTTGTGGAGCTTTCTACAACACAATTCCAATGTTTCATATTCTCCTGATCTTAGGCATAAGTTGACATCTCAAATTTTTTCTCCATTTTTTTTTTTTAATATATAAACAAACCAAACATGTCAAATGAAATCAAACACACAACTTAAATCCTAACTAGACTAGCAATCCTAAAAAAAAACAAAATTTGAAAATCCATACCAAAACCGAAAAATATAATATCAATCTCCTACGACTTAAGGGCTAAAATAATGCTTTAAAACATGCCCATTAACTGGTAACGTCAGATCCTTCCCTTCTAAAGTTCTTAACCTGAAGGTATTTTTCCCTAGAATTTTTGAAATCTGATAAGGGCCTAACCAAAGACAATCAAATTTTTGATGATTCCCCTTTTCTTCATGTCTTTTATCCCACAGTAAGACCAAATCTAAAATTCTGAAGGACTTAATTTTAGCTCTTTTGTCAAACCATATTTTAACAACCTCTTGGTGTTTACTCATGTGAATCATGGCTTCCTCCCTTTTTTCATCGAGGTGCAATAAATGACTTAGTCTGGCTTCAGTGTGGTTATCTGTTCCCAAGTATTCTTGCATGAAATGCAGGGTTTGCAGCTTCAAGTTTGCAGGAAATATTGGGTCTTGTCCATAGACCAAATGATAGGGTGTATTTCCTATTGAGTCTTTTATTCTGGTCCTATCTGCCCAAAGAGCAAACTTTAACTGGCTGTGCCAATCTCGAGGGTTCCTTTCCAGTAATTTCTTAATGATATTCAACAAATTTTTGTTTGAGGATTCGGCCAAACCATTTCCTTGAGGGTAATAATTAGATGCAAATTTTAAACTCACTTTATTGTCGTATGCCCAATCTGCAAATTGCGTGGAAACAAAAGCTTTACCATTATCACTAACGATAGAATCGGGCATTCCGAATCTTGTTATGATGTGATCCTCAAGGAATTTTATTACAACAAACTGCTTCGTCCACCTTGTACAATAATCTGTAGCTGTTAGTATGAATTTATGGGAATCAAAAGAATTTGGGTTAATAACCCCAATGAAATCTAATCCCCATTGTTCAAATGGTCTCATCTCAACTACGAGTTGTAATGGCATGGCTGCATTTCTTTCTTTGTTGGCAGCTACTTGACAAATGTGGCAAGATCGTACATGAGCATGTGCATCTTTAAAAATGTGAGGCCAATAGTATCCTGCTCTTAGGATTTTGATGCGCTGTAGCATTTGCCGCACCATGGCCAGTTCCATATTTCCCATGAAATTCTTGCAGAACCTTGGCAGCTTCTTCTTTATTCAGGCATCTCAAGTAGATCCCCTCATGATTTTTCCTATACAGAACACCAGATCTAATCAGATAATTAACAGATTTAAGTCTTAAAGCCCTTCTTTGAGTGGAATTCAAATTGGATGGGCACTTACCGTTTAATAGAAAATGTACAATGTCAACATACCAGTCATCTTTAGAAATGTATTCTGCATTTGAATATTGGCATGTCGTTTGTGGATTATTCTCAGCAATCGTCTTCACAAGTCCCTGTCCTCGAACTAGTTTCATGGGTTGGATTTCAAGATCAAATTCTTGGATAGTAGAAATCCATTTACCTCTTTTCTCACCTAGCTCGCTATGTAAAAACATAGTTTTGATAGCAGGGTCGAGCACAATGGCAAAAACTCTGCTGTGCACAATGTAATGTCGAAATTTTTTTACCATTTTAAAGAGTGCGTACATCTGCTTATCGAGGATAGAATACCTCAATTGAGCATCTTTTAAAGGAGCACTTAAAAATGCTATGGGATTTTTTGCGCTATCCTCACCTTTCTGGGTCAAGACACTCGCAAAAGAGTGTTCCGATGCGAAAGCATAAATATAGAAAGGTTTAGCATAGTTTGGACTTATGAGGGCAGGGGCTCTAGAAATGGCATCCTTAATGTTTTGAAAGGCCACCCTACTTTCCTCGTTCCATCTGACATCTACATCCTTCTTGAGCATCTTGTTCAAAGGTTTGGCTATCTCAGTGAAGCTTGAAATAAACTTCCTCACAAAATTAATTTGCCCAAAGAAAGATCTCAACTCCTTTTTACTACCCGGGAGAGGCAAGTTTTGGATAGCTTCTATCCTTTCTGGGTCAATGGATATACCTTCTTTTGAAATGATGTGACCAAGTAGTCTTCCTTCATTACTCCAAAGATGCATTTTTTGGGATTTAAAGAAATTCCATGCTCTCTGCATCTTTGAAGAACCTTTTTCAAATCCTTGACATGGTCTTCTCTTTTCTTTGAAAATATTGGAATATCATCCACATACACAATGATACACTTGCCTATAAGCCCTTTGAATGCATAGTCCATGGCGCGTTGAAATGTTGCACCAACATTTAACGAGTCCAAACGGCATTCTTCCGTAGGCAAATGTCCCCCATTTGGTTGTGAAGGCTGTTTTCATCCTGTCATTGGGATGAATAAGAATTTGGTTATATCCAGAATATCCATCAAGAAAAGACATCATTTCAGATCCATTCACTTGTTTGTAAAATTTCATCAATGGATGGCAATGGATAGTTATCCTTTTGAGAGGCCTTGTTAAGATTTCGAAAATCTATACATAGCCTAATCTCTCCGCTCTTCTTTCTTATTGGAACGAGGTTAGCAACCCAGGTTGAGTGCCTAACAGGAAAAATAATCTTTGCTTCCAATAATCTCTTGACCTCCTTTTCTATTAAGGGCTGCTTGGAGTCCGGCTTTAGAGGGATGGTATGTGTAATGACGTTTTGGTTGTATGTTTTCAATTCGTTATAATTCCAAGCAATGCAATCCACGTAGTGTTTTAGTGCATGTATTATATTTTCTCTTTCTTCCATTGTACATGCCTTTGCGATGTACACTTCCCGTGGATTGTCTGCACTCCCTAGATTAATTAGATCACATGCATCTTTGGGGAGTGGAACCTTTTTTTCTTTTCTGGCCTTGTATCCCATATCAAACATTTTCTCCAATGAAACTATGTCTTTAGGTATTTTGTTGGATTGACATGTAGTTTCACTTTCGTTTTCTGCTTCTTCTTGCCATCTTTGCTCCTCATCAATCACCTGGTTTTCAAAAATACCTGAGTTCGTGACAAATTTGAATATGTGTCTGTCATTTTCAAAAACTTGGAAATTCTTGACATTATCAGGTATCGATGGACAAGGAACTAATTCGATGGAGAACTTTTTACACCTTTTTATATCAACTGGATTTAACATGCCCACGACGACTGCAAGAGAATCTGCTATGCGATTTCCTTTTCTAGAAATAAGGGCTATATTGAAAGCATCAAATTCCTCAATGAGGTCCATTACCCTAGTTCTATAAAGGCTCAGTCTCTTATCGCGACATGTATATTGTCCTTTAATCTGCTTGACTACCAGTTTAGAATCTCCCAATACTTTCAAGCATTTAACCTTTTTGCTCAACGCCAGTTGTAAACCAAAAATCAGTGCTTCATATTCTGCCATGTTGTTCGTGCAAGGAAATTGCAATCTATAGGTAGCCAATAATGGTTTACTTCCTGGGCAAGTGAGCTCGACTCCGGCTCCTGCTCCCTGTCTAGATTTGGATCCATCAAACCTAAGCAACCATATGAAATCATTTTCCTCAAGAGAGCTACCATGAAATGTTTCCCCTTTAGGCTCTTCGGTAGCTTCTTCAACATCAAATGCATAAACCCCCAACTCTGGCTCAGAAAACTAAACTTCATTTGGCTTATTAAATTCTGTTATGATTTCCTTAAGCCTCGGTTCATTTTCTACTCTGATTTGATTTGCGATTCCTTTCCAGGGTAGCCACATATGTGAGCAATCGGTTGAAAAATAGTCGTTCAAAGTTTTCATCCAATCCCTTGCAAGTAGCATTCCATATCTACTTGGGATATTAACAACCAGAATGTCGACCACTTGTTGGACCCTGGGTTCAGAATTTAGTTGAATTTTGACATCATATAGGGTCCCTACCACATTTACCTCGAGATCGGTCCAATTGCAAAACCTTGCATTTGGATGAAACAGGCTGTAGACCTAGCATTTGACATATCTCTGAAGGCATGAGATTGCTCGTGGCACCCGTGTCCACCAAAAAATTATGCAAATTCTTACCAACAATTCTCAGAGTCAATAAAAATGGTGGGACATCCCGTCTCTCCTTTCGTAAAATCAAATGGGACTCAACTTCCTTTCCCTTCCACACTTGACTAGGTGAGTCCAGAGCCTTTATCAATGCTTCTTTTTGGCCAAGCAATCTGGCCGCCTCTAAAAATGAAAGGCTCGACTTAGATTTCCTTAAATCCTCCACTATGTCATAGTTTGATTTTTCAAGTTTGACTGTCTTCTGCGTGTCATTAGACGTTTCTCTTCTAAGTGGAGGAGGAGGATTATTATCTGCCTTAGTATCCGAAGGAAGGATAGAGTTATTTGGTGGTGTTGATGATGTTTTAGGGGCTTTAGATTTACTTCTCAAATGATATCCGTGATTCCCCTTTCTAAACTCTCAAAAAGCTTGCACCTCTTGTTCCAAAATTTCATCTTCTTCTTCCTCACTCTCACCTTCTTGACGGTATAAAGTTTCCACCACCATAATGTTATCATCTTGATGTTGGGGTGGACCCTCATTTGGCACAAGTTCCAGGTCATCTACTTGGGCTTGGAGACAATGAGTGTATCTAGCGATTTCAGGACAATTCCTCTCATTGTGCTCTTTTGTATTGTGCAATCTGCACCCCTTTTCCCATGCAAAATCGAAAAGATTCAAAAGGGAACTGGATTGACTAGGTCCTACAGAAGTATCTAGTTGATTGGCAATAGGGGCAGGTACTCCTCCATTGTTTGGCTTTGTGTTCCAATGTCTCCCTCTATTGTTAAAATTTTGATTTGAGTGAGGGGCATGGGACTCATACTTCTATTTTTGAACCATGTCATTACTCAGTTTATGAACTATCTTCTTGAGCTCTTCAACATCCGAATAAATCTCTTTCGGTGGAGCTACATTATTGTTAGTTCCCATTGGGTTTGCATAATTCGTGGGATCTTGATTTAACATTTGAGTCAGATTTTGAGGAATTTGATTCATATATGGATTTACACTTTGGATCGGAGTTGGATTTGGGAAAGGAACTATAGCCTGAGAATTAACCTGGCTGGTTCCTTGCATAGTCGATTGACTATTTTGCAAAAATGCAGGAACGGGTGGAATGGATGTGATCGGTTGGATCGGAATGGGTGCATAGGCAGGTGCTGGTGGATATGGTTGTTGATATGGGAAAGCATTCATGTTTGGCATTTGCGGTGCCATGATCTGATTTGCCATGGGAGCTTGACCATATGGAGCATATTGTCCCATCATAGGCATCTGGGGAAACCCATAGCCCTGTGGTGTCATTTGTTGCTCGATGGTCATAGCTTCATTGTAAGCTAAGGCGAGCATGGTGACTTGAGGATTTCACCTTGAAAACATCGCTGTCATGGGATCCGCTCGATGTTCCTAAAGCAAAAAGATCTTTTGTGACAAGGCTATTGGTAGGTTTACAGCTTGCTTGGTTTTATTCTTTGGAGTACAAGTGAGTGTAAGGTCGTGGAATATGGTTTCCCCAGTTGTTTGGGACCTAGTCGCGATACGACGCGGTGGGTCCAGCCTGCCTGACGAAACTCTCGATATCTCCAAGAAAACCTGCAACACAAAAAAAATGCTGCGGTTTAGCCGTTAATGAGATTTAAGAAATAATTTCAAAAAAAAAAAACACATTACTTCTATATAAAAATCAAAATAAAGTAAACCAATTCGGCCCTCCTTCTAGCGCCAATCTATTGAGTGGTATTTTCACCCGATTGTGAAAACACACTCTCCGATAGGATTTGAATTCCAAATCCCCTCTTGCAAAGAAATTAAACAAGTAACTTCTCCAAGGTCTCCGCTATGTTAGCATTTTGTATAAATAATAATATTCAATTTGAATGCTTGGAATACCTTAGTGATTGCAAGTAACTGTTAACAAGGGGCACTATGGTTTATTTTACTCTGAAATTATAATGATTTCGATTTCGATGAGTTTTCAAGTGTTTATTTTAATGGAATTAAAATAAAAGTTAAACTTTCTGGAAATAAAAGTGCAGAAAAGATAAAAATAAAATGTAAAGAAAATGAAACTAAAATACATTCAAGGGCTGCAATCCTATTCGACAAAACCGAAGATAATGAGGTTTTCTGCATACAACCTAACCTATTGAACCTGCAAACTCGCACAATCCAGATAAGCTAGGTGCTGGTTTACGGGGTCTTAACTATGGTTTTCAGATTTAGACATTCGCATGAAGCAACCAAGAGAACTTGCATTAAACTTCACCTATAAACCTAAAAATCTGAAAGGGGAAAGATAAACATTCAATCTTGCATGCAAAAAATAACTCCTCCTTTCTTGCCAATGAGATGCAACTCTCTGTAATTCTGTATTAAAAAGAATGTATCAGTTTACAATGACAGAATGTTTCTAGTTTTGACAAAACCAGAACAAGTGGAGGAAAACGCTCCAAAAGCAGGCCTAGAATGGCTTATCACCCTTAGCTCTGCAACTCTGCTTGTAACGGTTTTCGACCCTTGTACCAATCTATGCTTCTACTTTTAAACTTTCTGGCAATGCTCTCTGTTTCGCCCTGTGACGCTTCGCTTCATCTCCCAGATCTCTTCGTTTCATCTTCCCCAACTCTTCATTATTTTTGGCTTTTGTTCGAGCATCAAAACGTTTGATCTTCTTTGTGAACTGTAACGCTTCTATAACCCTTACACCTTTATGCCATGTGTTCTATGCTTCCTTGCATGTTCTGTAATGGCCCGTTGTGAATCATGACAAAAATAGTATGTCGCTTTGCTCCTCTACCTGTATCACGAAAATGAGACATGTCGCGATATCGCGACATTTTTTGTATGCAGCCTTGTTCGTCCTCATGCATCACGAAAATGAGACATGTCATGATATCATGACATTTTTATGTCAACAACCTTGTCTACCTTCATGCATCATGAAAATGAGACATGTCATGATATCACGACGTGTTTCTCCTTAGGGCCGCATGGATGCAATCTGTCATGAAATCATGACGTTTTTCTCCTTCACTATGTTTTGTTGCACTTAGCCACGAAAATGTGACATGTCATGAAATCGTGACACTTTTTCTTTCATACCACTTGGCTATTTTATGTCATGAAATCATGACGCTTTTCTCTTTCAAGTTGTCTCACTGCTTTCTATCGTGAAATCGTGACACTTTTTCTTTCGTACCACTTGGCTATTTTCTATCGTGAAATCGTGATGCTTTTCTCTTTTGGGCTGTCTCACTGCTTTCTGTTGTGAAATCGTGACGCTTTTCTCTTTCTGAATCTGTTTTTATTGACCTTTTTTTCTCTTAATCGTTTTCTTTCTTAAATGACATGTCACGATTATCGTGACATATTTCTCTCTTAGCTTGTCGTCTGTGAATCATGAAAATGAGACATGTCACGGATTTCGTGACATCTTTCTATCTTTACCTCGTTTTTCCCTTCGTGATTTGCTTTTCTTTTTCTACCTTTCTCGATATCGTGACATTTTTTATCTTTGCCCTTCATCTCGTCTTTAGGTCATGAAATGGCGACATGTCGTGATATCGCGACAACTTTGATTGACTCTTCTGTTGCTGTCTTGCACCGTGATTTCACAACATGTCATGAAATCGTGACAATTTTCCATTTTGCTGCATTTTGCTTGTTTGAGCCGCGAAAACGTGACCTGTCGCGATATCGCGACACTTTCTTTTTCTTATCAGCACCATGTTGCGATATCGCGACACTTTCTTTTTCTTAGCAGCAACATGTCACGATATCGTGACATTTTCTTTTTCTTAGCCGCGATAGAGCAACATGTCGCGATATCGTGACAACTTTTCATTTTGCTGAGTCACGAAGACATGACACGTCGCGATATCGCGACAACTTTTTATTTTTAGCCGCGACGGAGCAACATGTCGCGATATCGCGACACTTCTTTTTGTGATATTTTGCTCTTCCTTTGATTTTTTAGCATCTGGGCCACTGCGGTCTTCTTTGAAAGCATGCAAAAAAGGTGGGTCCCCAATTTTGGGGTGTGTTGTGGATCAGCCACAACAAATGGTGACTCTGTTGTCAAATGCTCCTGAGCATTTTGGTGAGAACCCAACTTGGAAGTATACAAACTTAGAAACAGGCATTAGCACATAAGAGATAAACAAATGCCGATAGATCAGAAATACATGAAACATTAGAATCATTAAGTATCAGCTCGGTGTGTGCAATGTGTTTTCATTCCCTATCGCTTGAACTTGATCAACATTCCATTGTCGGTTTCACTTATGATTTGTATGCAAGGCTATGAATGATTTGTGCAGGATTTGATGTATGATGAAGATGCTAGAGATATAACAACCTGCTTTACAAAGGCTCAAACCTTCTAATATCATGAACAAACATATTAAAACTGTCAAACCCTCTTAGGACCAAATATATGTATACTTGAATTAATTTACTAGATCCCAAAGTTGGTTATGTGTCACTACCATCTTGAACCCATGTGCAAGTGTAAGTGAAATCAGAACTTTGGGGAATAGGATTCCCAACCTAAGCGAGATGGGAATTTAACCCTATCCTTACTATTCTGATTTGGAGTTCATTACCTCATCTTGAACAAAATGATTTAACCTTTTATGGATGAAACTGTCAAGCTAGTCTGTCCATATGAGCAATCAGTGGTCTTGCTTTTAGACAAGACATGTTGCCACGCATGAGCATACTTAACCCCATAATCCATGACTTGGCTTCATTCATTCTCTTCTCTCTTTTTTTTCTTGGACCTTTGGGATGACTACCCATCCTTGCTAGGGACATGTAGTACGATCCCTCCAATCCAATATTAAGATGAAAATGGAAAATATTTTTATTTCTTGGACCTTTGGGATGACTACCCATCCTTGCTAGGGACATGTAGTACGATCCTTCCAATCCAAGATGATAAAATGAAATATGGAAAATATTAATTTTATTTTTGTTTCTTGGACTTTTGGGATGACTACCCATCCTTTGCAGAGGACATGTAGTACGATCCTTCCAATCCAAGTTTTATGATTAAATGAAAGATGGAAGCTTTGGGGAATCGGATTCTCAACCTAGGTGAGATGAGAATTATGCCCTATCCTTACTACTCCATGAAGGTCAAATCAGAGCTTTGGGGAATTGGATCCTCAACCTAAGTGAGATGAGGATTTAACCCTATCCTTACTACTCTGATTTTAGGCTTTAAGCATTATGGGAGTGGTAAAAACCACTTGTTTTAAGGATTATGTTGCATGATAGGATAGACATGGAATATTCCTTTCACCTCACCTTTTCTTCCAAGTATGGTTTTGACCATTTTGCTCAAGATTCTCTTTAATATGCGTAGAACGTGCTTGGTTCAAGATAGTTTGGGCAGCAGTTCCCAACCTTAGGATCCTTTTAATATATGTTATGTAGTAATCCTAAGAGGATTCGACACCTTCTCAATGATTGCACATGAAATGAAAATGTAACTAAGATGACATGTATATGCAATGCGGAATGTGACATGAGATATGAATGCACTGCTTCTTTTGAAATGTGGATGGAATATATCATCTACTTTACCATAATGTGTAAAACTGACAACTTCATGCATCACAAGATTCAAATGATATTACTTAAAATGTTTGTGTTACTTGTGGAGCTTTCTACAACACAATTCCAATGTTTCATATTCTCCTGGTCTTAGGCATAAGTTGACATCTCAATTTTTTTCTTCTTTTTTTTTTTATATAAACAAACCAAACATGTCAAATGAAATCAAACACACAACTTAAATCCTAACTAGACTAGCAATCCTAAAACAAACAAAACAAAATTTGAAAATCCATACCAAAACCGAAAAGTATAATATCAATCTCCTACGACTTAAGGGCTAAAATAATGCTTTAAAACATGCCCATTAACTGGTAACATCAGATCCTTCCCTTCTAAAGTTCTTAACCTGAAGGTATTTTTCCCTAGAATTTTTGAAATCTGATAAGGGCCTAACCAAAGACAATCAAATTTTTGATGATTCCCCTTTTCTTCATGTCTTTTATCCCACAATAAGACTAAATCTGAAATTCTGAAGGACTTAATTTTAGCTCTTCTGTCAAACCATATTTTAACAACCTCTTGGTGTTTACTCATGTGAATCATGGCTTCCTCCCTTTTTTCATCGAGGTGCAATAAATGACTTAGTCTGGCTTCAGTGTGGTTATCTGTTCCTAGGTATTCCTGTATGAAATGCAGGGTTTGAAGCTTCAAGTTTGCTGGAAAAATTGGATCTTGTCCATAAACCAAATGATAGGGAGTATTCCCTATTGATTCTTTTACTCTGGTTCTATCTGCCCAAAGAGCAAACTTTAACTGGTTGTGCCAATCTCGAGGGTTCCTTTCCAGTAATTTCTTAATGATATTCAACAAATTCTTGTTTGAGGATTCGGCCAAACCATTTCCTTGAGGGTAATAATTAGATGCAAATTTTAAACTCACTTTATTGTCGTATGCCCAATCTGCAAATTGCGTGGAAACAAAAGCTTTACCATTATCACTAACGATAGAATCGGGCATTCCGAATCTTGTTATGATGTGATCCTCAAGGAATTTTATTACAACATCTGTAGTGGCATGTTTTGTAGGAACTGCTTCTGTCCACCTTGTACAATAATCTGTAGTTGTTAGTATGAATTTATGGGAATCAGAAGAATTTGGGTTAATAACCCCAATGAAATCTAATCCCCATTGTGCAAATGGTCTCATCTCAACTACAGGTTGTAATGGCATGGCTGCATTTCTTTCTCTGTTGGCGGCTACTTGACAAATGTGGCAAGATCGTACATGAGCATGTGCATCTTTAAAAATGTGAGGCCAATAGTATCCTGCTCTCAGGATTTGATGCGCTGTAGCATTTGCCGCACCATGGCCAGTTCCATATTTCCCATGAAATTCTTGCAGAACCTTGGCAACTTCTTCTTTATTCAAGCATCTCAAGTAGATCCCCTCATGATTTTTCCTGTACGTGAACACCAGATCTAATCAGATAATTAACAGATTTAAGTCTTAAAGCCCTTCTTTGAGTGGAATTCAAATTGGATGGGCACTTACCATTTAATAGAAAATGTACAATGTCAACATACCAGTCATCTTTAGAAATGTATTCTGCATTTGAATATTGGCATGTCGTTTGTGGATTATTCTCAGCAATCGTCTTCACAAGTCCCTGTCCTCGAACTAGTTTCATGGGTTGGATTTCAAGATCAAATTCTTGGATGGTAGAAATCCATTTACCTCTTTTCTCACCTAGCTCATTCTGTAAAAACATAGTTTTGATAGCGAGGTCAAGCACAATGGCAAAAACTCTGCTGTGCACAATGTAATGTCAAATTTTTTTACCGTTTTAAAGAGTGCGTACATCTGCTTATCGAGGATAGAATACCTCAATTGAGCATCTTTTAAAGGAGCACTTAAAAATGCTATGGGATTTTCTACGCTATCCTCACCTTTCTGGGTCAAGACACTCGCAAAAGAGTGTTCCGATGCGAAAGCATAAATATAGAAAGGTTTAGCATAGTTTGGACTTATGAGGGCAGGGGCTCTGGAAATGGCATCCTTAATGTTTTGAAAGGCCACCCTACTTTCCTCGTTCCATCTGACATCTACATCCTTCTTGAGCATCTTGTTCAACGGTTTGGCTATCTCAGCGAAGCTTGAAATAAACTTCCTCACAAAATTAATTTGCCCGAAGAAAGATCTCAACTCCTTTTTACTACCCGGGAGAGGCAATTTTTGGATAGCTTCTATCCTTTCTGGGTCAATGGATATACCTTCTTTTGAAATGATGTGACCAAGTAGTCTTCCTTCTGTTACTCCAAAGATGCATTTTTTGGGATTTAAAGAAATTCCATGCTCTCTGCATCTTTGAAGAACCTTTTTCAAATCCTTGACATGGTCTTCTCTTTTCTTTGAAAATATTGGAATATCATCCACATACACAATGATACACTTGCCTATAAGCCCTTTGAATGCATAGTCCATGGCGCGTTGAAATGTTGCACCAGCATTTAACGAGTCCAAACGACATTCTTCTGTAGGCAAATGTCCCCCATTTGGTTGTGAAGGCTGTTTTCATCCTGTCATTGGGATGAATAAGAATTTGGTTATATCCAGAATATCCATCAAGAAAAGACATCATTTCAGATCCATTCACTTGTTTGTAAAATTTCATCAATGGATGGCAATGGATAGTTATCCTTTTGAGAGGCCTTGTTAAGATTTCGAAAATCTATACATAGCCTAATCTCTCCGCTCTTCTTTCTTACTTGGAACGAGGTTAGCAACCCGGGTTGAGTGCCTAACAGGAAAAATAATCTTTGCTTCCAATAATCTCTTGACCTCCTTTTCTATTAAGGGCTCCAATAGCGGGTTAACAACTCGTTGTCTTTGTCTGAAAGGCTTGGAGTCCGGCTTTAGAGGGATGGTATGTGTAATGACGTTTTGGTTGTATGTTTTCAATTCGTTATAATTCCAAGCAATGCAATCCACGTAGTGTTTTAGTGCATGTATTATATTTTCTCTTTCTTCGATTGTACATGCCTTTGCGATGTACACTTCCCGTGGATTGTCTGCACTCCCTAGATTAATTAGATCACATGCATCTTTGGGGAGTGGAACCTTTTTTTCTTTTCTGGCCTTGTATCCCATATCGAACATTTTCTCCAATGAAACTATGTCTTTAGGTATTTTGTTGGATTGACATGCAGTTTCACTTTCGTTTTCTGCTTCTTCTTGCCATCTTTGCTCCTCATCAATCACCTGGTTTTCAAAAATACCTGAGTTCGTGACAAATTTGAATATGTGTCTGTCATTTTCAAAAACTTGGAAATTCTTGACATTATCAGGTATCGATGGACAAGGAACTAATTCGATGGAGAACTTTTTACACCTTTTTATATCAACTGGATTTAACATGCCCGTGACGACTGCAAGAGAATCTGCTATGCGATTTCCTTTTCTAGAAATAAGGGCTATATTGAAAGCGTCGAATTCCTCAATGAGGTCCATTACCCTAGTTCTATAAAGGCTCAATCTCTTATCGCGGCATGTATATTGTCCTTTAATCTGCTTGACTACCAGTTCAGAATCTCCCAATACTTTCAAGCATTTAACCTGCTTGCTCAACGCTAGTTGTAAACCAAAGATCAGTGCTTCATATTCTGCCATGTTGTTCATGCAAGGAAATTGCAATCTATAGGCAGCCAATAATGGTTTACTTCTTGGGCAAGTGAGCTCGACTCCGGCTCCTGCTCCCTGTTTGGATTTGGATCCATCAAACCTAAGCAACCATATGAAATTATTTTCCTCAAGAGAGCTACCATGAAATGTTTCCCTTTTAGGCTCTTCGGTAGCTTCTTCAACATCAAATGCATAGACCCCCAACTACGACTCAAAAAACTGAACTTCATTTGGCTTATTAAATTCTGTTATGATTTCCTTAAGCCTCGGTTCATTTTCTACTCTGATTTGATTCGCGATTCCTTTCCAGGGTAGCCACATATGTGAGCAATCGGTTGAAAAATAGCCATTCAAAGTTTTCATCCAATCCCTTGCAAGTAGCATTCCATATCTACTTGGGATATTAACAACCAGAATGTCGACTACTTGTTGGACCCTGGGTTCAGAATTTAGTTGAATTTTGACATCATATAGGGTCCCTACCACATTTACCTCAGATCGGTCCAATTGCAAAACCTTGCATTTGGATGAAACAGGCTGTAGACCTAGCATTTGACATATCTCTGAAGGCATGAGATTGCTCGTGGCACCCGTGTCCACCAAACAATTATGCAAATTCTTACCAGCAATTCTCGGAGTCAATAAGAATGGCGGGACATCCCGTCTCTCCTTTCGTAAAATCAAATGGGACTCAACTTCCTTTCCCTTCCACACTTGATCAGGTGAGTTCAGAGCCTTTATCAATGCTTCTTTTTGGCTAGGCAATCTAGCCGCTTCTAAGAACGAAAGGCTTGATTTGGACTTCTTTAGATCCTCCACTATGTCATAGTTTGGTTTTTCAAATTTGACTGTCTTCTGCGTGTCATTAGACATTTCTCTTCTAAGTGGAGGAGGAGGATTATTATCTGCCTTAGTATCCGGAGGAAGGATAGAGTTATTTGGTGGTGTTGATGATGTTTTAGGGGCTTTAGATTTACTTCTCAAATGATATCCGTGATTCCCCTTTCTAAACTCTCGAAAAGCTTGCACCTCCTGTTCCAAAATTTCATCTTCTTCTTCCTCACTCTCACCTTCTTGACGGTATAAAGTTTCCACCACCATAATGTTATCATCTTGATGTTGGGGTGGACCCTCATTTGGCACAAGTTCCAGGTCATCTACTTGGGCTTGGAGACAATGAGTGTATCTAGCGATTTCAGGACAATTCCTCTCATTGTGCTCTTTTGTATTGTGCAATCTGCACCCCTTTTCCCACGCAAAATCGAAAAGATTCAAAAGGGAACTGGATTGACTGGGTCCTGCATAAGTATCTAGTTGATTGGCAATAGGGGCAGGTACTCCTCCATTGTTTGGCTTTGTGTTCCAATGTCTCCCTCTATTGTTAAAATTTTGATTTGAGTGAGGGGCATGGGACTCATACTTCTATTTTTGAACCATGTCATTACTCAGTTTATGAACTATCTTCTTGAGCTCTTCAACATCCGAATAAATCTCTTTCGGTGGAGCTACATTATTGTTAGTTCCCGTTGGGTTTGCATAATTCGTGGGATCTTGATTTAACATTTGAGTCAGATTTTGAGGAATTTGATTCATATATGGATTTACACTTTGGATCGGAGTTGGATTTGGGAAAGGAACTATAGCCCGAGAATTAACTCTGGTTGGTTCCTTGCATAGTCGATTGACTATTTTTCAAAAATGTGAGAACGGGTGGAATGGATGTGATCGGTTGGATCGGAATGGGTGCATAGGCAGGTGCTTGGTGGATATGGTTGTTGATATGGGAAAGCATTCATGTTTGGCATTTGCGGTGCCATGATCTGATTTGCCATGGGAGCTTGACCATATGGAGCATATTGTCCCATCATAGGCATCTGGGGAAACCCATAGCCCTGTGGTGTCATTTGCTGCTCGATGGTCATAGCTTCGTTGTAAGCTAAGGCGAGCATGGTGACTTGAGGATTTCGTCTTGCAAACATTGCTGTCATGGGATCCAATGCCCCAAAATATATTTGCAAGGCCACTGCGGGATCTATGGCAAAATGCCGAACTGCTCTATTATAGCATTTTTGGAATCTCTGATTAAAGGTTCTAATTGGCTCACCTTGGCCCCTTTTGCATGTAATAAATTGATTGTAGATGGTTGCGGGATCCAAAGGTGACCTAAACTGATTGACAAAGGCATTCTCCATTTGTGTCCATGAAGTGATCGAGCCAGTAGGTAGGCAAATATACCATTCATAGGCCATTGGGTCTAGGCTCATGGGAAAAAGTCTGCAAGCCACATCTTCATGTTGGACTTGCAACCTTATCAAAACATCCCTATAGGCTTGGATATGCTCCTCTGCAGTTCTTGGGCCATCTGGTTTATATTTGGGCAAGAATATTTCTATGTTCTTAGGGATTTCATGGATATCCCCTACAATATTCAAAGGGATATTATTAGCTCCATACCAAGGAGCTGTTGGAGGTTGGGCCATTTGACTCAGAATTGATGAGGACAACCCTACAAGAGCGGTGGAAATGGTACTGATGATAGGTACGCTAGTGGCAATTGATACCACCGGTGTAGGTCCGCTCGATGTTCCTAAAGCAAAAAGATCTTTTGTGACTGGTAGGTTTACAGCTTGCTTGGTTTTATTCTTTGGAGTACAAGTGAGTGTAAGGTCATGGAATATGGTTTCCCCAGTTGTTTGGGACCTAGTCGCGATACGACACGGTGGGTCCAACCTGCTTGACGAAACTCTCGATATCTCCAAGAAAACCTGCAACACAAAAAAAATGTTGCAGTTTAGCCGTTAATGAGATTTAAGAAATAATTTCAAAATCAAATCAAAAACACATTACTTCTATATAAAAATCAAAATAAAGTAAACCAATTCGGCCCTCCTTCTAGCGCCAATCTTTTGAGTGGTATTTTCACCCAATTGTGAAAACACACTCTCCGATAGGATTTGGATTCCAAATCCCCTCTTGCAAAGAAATTAAACAAGTAACTTCTCCAAGGTCTCCGCTATGTTAGCATTTTGCATATAAGTGTTGATATTCAATGTGAATGTTCGGAATACCTTAGTGATTGCAAGCAACTGTTAACAAGGGGCACTATGGTTTATTTTACTCTGAAATTATAATGATTTCGATTTTGGTGAATTTTCAAGTGTTTATTTTAATGATTGTAAATTAAAATAAAAGTTAAACTTTCTGAAATAAAAGTGCAGAAAAGATAAAAATAAAATGTAAAGAAAAATGAAACTAAAATACATTCAAGGGCTGCAATCCTATTCGACAAAACCGAAGATAATGAGGTTTTCTGCATACAACCTAACCTATTGAACCTGCAAAACTCGCACAATCCAGATAAGCTAGGTGCTGGTTTCTGGGGTCTTAACTATGGTTTTCAGATTTAGACATTCGCATGAAGCAACCAAGAGAACTTGCATTAAACTTCACCTATAAACCTAAAAATCTGAAAGGGGAAAGATAAACATTCAATTTTGCATGCAAAAAATAACTCCTCCTTTCTTGCCAATGAGATGCAACTCTCTGTAATTCTGTATTAAAAATAATGTATCAGTTACAATGACAGAATGTTTCCAGTTTTGACAAAACCAGAACAAGTGGAGGAAAATGCTCCAAAAATAGGCCTAGAATGGCTTATCACCCTTAGCTCTGCAACTCTGCTCGCAGTGATTTTTGACCCTTGTACCAATCTGTGCTTCTACTTTTAAACTTTCTAGCAATGCTCTCTGTTTTGCCCTGTGACGCTTCGCTTCATCTCCCAGATCGCTTCGTTTCATCTTCCCGCCTCTTCATTATTTTTGACTTTCGTTCGAGCATCGAAACGTTTGATCTTCTTTGTGAATTGTAACGCTTCTGTAACCCTTACACCTTTATGCCACGTGTTCAATGCTTCCTTGCATGTTCTATAATGGCCCACTATGAATCATGACAAAAATAGTATGTCGCTTTGCTCCTCTACCTGTATCACGAAAATGAGACATGTCACGATATCGCGACATTTTTTTGTATGCAACTTTGTTCATCCTCATGCATCATGAAAATGATACATGTCATGATATCGTGACATTTTTATGTCAACAGCCTTGTCGTCCTTCATGCATCATGAAAATGAGACATGTCACGATATCATGACGTGTTTCTCCTTAGGGCCACGTGGATGCAACCTGTCATGAAATCGTGACGTTTTTCTCCTTCGCTGTGTTTTGTTGCACTTAGCCATGAAAACGCGACATGTCATGAAATCATGACACTTTTTCATTCCATACCACTTGCTTTTCTATCATGAAATCATGACGCTTTTCTCTTTCGGTGTCTCGCTGCTTTCTGTTGCGAAATCATGACACTTTTCTTTTACCACTTTCGTGAAATCATGATGCTTTTTTTTTCTGCTTTCTCATGAAATCATGATGCTTTTTCATTTCGTACCACTTGGTTGCTTTTCATGAAATCGTGACGCTTTTCTCTTTGGTTGTCTCATTGCTTTCGTCGTGAAATCATGACACTTTTTTCATTTCGTACCACTTACTGCTTGAGTCGGAAAAGTGACATGTCACGATTTCGTGACACATTTCCCTCGCTTAGCTTATCAGTCATTGTGAATCACGAAAATGAGACATGTCGCGATTTCGTGACATCTTTCTATCTTTACCTCTTTTACCGTCGATAGATCGTGAAAATGCAACCTGTCACGATTTCGTGACACTTTCTTTCAATTTGCTCCTTCCTCACTTTCTTGTAGTGAAAACCTGACATGTCGTGATATCATGACATTTTTTATCTTTGCCCTTCATCTCGTCTTCAGGTCACGAAATGGCGACATGTCGTGATATCGCGACAACTTTTGCATTGACTCTTCTGTTGCTGTCTTGCACCGTGATTTCACAACACGTCACGAAATCATGACAATTTTCCATTCTGCTGCATTTTGCTTGTCTGAGCCACGAAAACGTGACCTGTCGTGATATCGCGACACTTTCTTTTCTTAGCAGCACCACGTCGCGATATCATGACCCTTTCTTTTTCTTAGCAGCAACATGTCGCGATATCGCGACCTTTTCTTTTTCTTAGCCGCGATAGAGCAACACGTCGCGATATCGCGACACCTTTTCATTCCGACGTACTTTGCTATTCTGAGCCACGAAAACATGACACGTCGTGATATCATGACAACTTTTCATTTCTAGCCACGACAGAGCAACATGTCGCGATATCGCGACACTTCTTCTTTTGTGATATTTTGCTCTTCCTTTGATTTTTTAGCATCTGGGCCACTGAGGTCTTCTTTGAAAGCATGCAAAAAGGTGGGTCCCCAATTTTGGGGTGTGTTGTGGATCAGCCACAACAAATGGTGACTCTGCTATCAAATGCTCCTGAGCATTTTGGTGAGAACCCAACCTGGAAGTATACAAACTTGAAAACATGTGTTAGCACATAAGAAATATAAACAAATGCCCATAGATCAGAAATACATGAATCATCAGAATCATTAAGTATCAGCTCGGTGTGTGCAATGTGTTTTCATTCCCTATCGCTTGAACTTGATCAACATTCCATTGTTAGTTTCACTTATGATTTGCATGCAAGGCTATGAATGATTTGTGCAGGATTTGATGTATGATGAAGATGCTAGAGATATAACAACCTGTTTTACAAAGGTTCAAACCTTCTAATATCATGAACAAACATATTAAAGCTTGTCAAACCCTCTTAGGACCAAATATATGTATACTTGAATTAATTTACTAGATCCCAAAGTTGGTTATGTGTCACTACCATCTTGAACCCATATGCAAGTGTAAGTGAAATCAGAACTTTGGGGAATAGGATTCCCAACCTAAGCGAGATGGGAATTTAACCCTATCCTTACTATTCTGATTTGGAGTTCATTACCTCATCTTGAACAAAATGATTTAACCTATTATGGATGAAACTATCAAGCTAGCCTATCCATATGAGCAATCAGTGGTCTTGCTTTTAGACAAGACATGTTGCCACGCATGAGCATACTTAACCCCATAATCCATGACTTGGCTTCATTCATTCTCTTTTCTTTTTTTTTTCTTGGACCTTTGGGATGACTACCCATCCTTGCTAAGGACATGTAGTACGATCCCTCCAATCCAATATTAGGATGAAAATGGAAAATATTTTTATTTCTTGGACCTTTGGGATGACTACCCATCCTTGCTAGGGACATGTAGTACGATCCCTCCAATCCAAGATGATAAAATGAAAGATGGAACATATTAATTTTATTTTTTTTTCTTGGACTTTTGGGATGACTACCCATCCTTTGCAGAGGACATGTAGTACGATCCCTCCATCCAAGTTTTATGATTTAATGAACGATGGAAGCTTTGGGGAATCGGATTCTCAACCTAGGTGAGATGAGAATTATGCCCTATCCTTACTACTCCATGAAGGTCAAATCAAAGCTTTGGGGAATTGGATCCTCAACCTAAGTGAGATGAGGATTTAACCCTATCCTTACTACTATGATTTTAGGCTTTAAGCATTATGGGAGTGGTAAAAACCACTGTTTTAAGGATTATGTTGCATGATAGGACAGACATGAAATATTCCTTTCGCCTCACCTTTTCTTCCAAGTATGGTTTTGACCATTTTTCTCAAGACTCTCTTTAATATGCGTAGAACGTGCTTGGTTCAAGATAGTTTGGGCATCAGTTCCCAACCTTAGGATCCTTTTAATATATGTTATGTAATAATCCTAAGAGGATTCGACACCTTCTCAATGATTGCACATGAAATGAAAATGTAACTGAGATGACATGTATATGCAATGCGGAATGTGACATGAGATATGAATGCACTTCTTCTTTTGAAATGTGGATGGAATATATCATCTACTTTACCATAATGTGTAAAACTGACAACTTCATGCATCACAAGATTCAAACGATATTATTTAAAATGTTTGTGTTACTTGTGGAGCTTTCTACAACACAATTCCAATGTTTCATATTCTCCTGGTCTTAGGCATAAGTTGACATCTCAATTTTTTTCTCCTTTTTTTTTGTATATAAACAAACCAAACATGTCAAATGAAATCAAACACACAACTTAAATCCTAACTAGACTAGCAATCCTAAAACAAACAAAACAAAATTTGAAAATCCATACCAAAACCAAAAAGTATAATATCAATCTCCTATGACTTAAGGGCTAAAATAGTGCTTTAAAACATGCCCATTAACTGGTAACCTCAGATCCTTCCCTTCTAAAGTTCTTAACCTGAAGGTATTTTTCCCTAGAATTTTTGAAATCTGATAAGGGCCTAACCAAAGACAATCAAATTTTTGATGATTCCCTTTTTCTTCATGTCTCTTATCCCACAATAAGACTAAATCAGAAATTCCGAAGGACTTAATTTTAGCTCTTCCGTCAAACCATATTTTAACAACCTCTTGGTGTTTACTCATGTGAATCATAGCTTCCTCCCTTTTTTCATCGAGGTGCGGTAAATGACTTAGTCCGGCTTCGGTGTGGTTATCTCGTTCCCAGGTATTCCTGCATGAAATGTAGGGTTTGAAGCTTCAAGTTTGCTGGAAAGATTGGGTCTTGTCCATAGACCAAATGATAGGGAGTATTCCCTATTGATTCTTTTACTACGGTCCTATCTCGCCCAAAGAGAAAACTTTAATCGGCTGTGCCAATCTCGAGGGTTCCTTTCCAGTAATTTCTTAATGATATTCAACAAATTTTTGTTTGAGGATTCGGCCAAACCATTTCCTTGAGGGTAATAATTAGATGCAAATTTTAAACTCACTTTATTGTCGTATGCCCAATCTGCAAATTGCATGGAAACAAAAGCTTTACCATTATCACTAACGATAGAATCGGGCATTCCAAATCTTGTTATGATGTGATCCTCAAGGAATCTTATTACAACATATGTAGTGGCATGTTTTGTAGGAACTGCTTCTATCCACCTTGTACAATAATTTGTAGCTGTTAGTATGAATTTATGGGAATTAGAAGAATTTGGGTTAATAACCCCAATGAAATCTAATCCCCATTGTGCAAATGGTCTCATCTCAACTACAGGTTGTAATGGCATGGTTGCATTTCTTTCTCTGTTGGCGGCTACTTGACAAATGTGGCAAGATCGTACATGAGCATGTGCATCTTTAAAAATGTGGGGCCAATAGTATCCTGCTCTCAGGATTTGATGCGCTGTAGCATTTGCCGCACCATGACCAGTTCCATATTTCCCATGAAATTCTTGCAGAACCTTGGCAACTTCTTCTTTATTCAAGCATCTCAAGTAGATCCCCTCATGATTTTTCTTGTACAAAACACCAGATCTAATCAGATAATTAATAGATTTAAGTCTTAAAGCCCTTCTTTGAGTGGAATTCAAATTAGATGGGCACTTACCATTTAATAGAAAGTGTACAATGTCAACATACCAGTCATCTTTAGAAATGTATTCTACATTTGAATATTGGCATGTCATTTGTGGATTATTCTCAGCAATCATCTTCACAAGTCCCTGTCCTCGAACTAGTTTCATGGGTTGGATTTCAAGATCAAATTCTTGGATAGTAGAAATCCATTTACCTCTTTTCTCACCTAGCTCGTTCTGTAAAAACATAGTTTTGATAGCAGGATCAGTAACAATGGCAAAAACTCTGCTGTGCACAATGTAATGTCGAATTTTTTTACCATTTTAAAGAGTGCGTACATCTGCTTATCGAGGATAGAATACCTCAATTGAGCATCTTTTAAAGGAGCACTTAAAAATGCTATGGGATTTTCTGCACTATCCTCACCTTTTTGGGTCAAGACACTCGCAAAAGAGTGTTCCGATGCGAAAGCATAAATATAGAAAGGTTTATTGGCTCTTTCAAGAACTATCTCATCTACTATTTGATGTCCTTCCACATATCCCCCTTGCTCTGGGGAAATAATCTTATGCAAAAGAGGCTTTAACCTTTCTGCCATGATTTTAGTAATAATTTTGAGAAGAACATTACATAAAGGAATAGGACTAAAAGCTGAGATCAACCTCTTGAGATTTTGGAACAAGAGTAATATAAGTTTTATTGATAACCTTCAAAATTTCTTTGGATTTCTTGGCTTCTTCCACCACCTCTAATAAATCAACATGAAGGATATCCTAGAAATCTTGGTAGAACTCAATAGGAAAACCATCAGGACCTGGGGTTTTCCCTTTTTGCATTTAAAAAACTACTTGTTGAAGCTCATTGATAGTAACAGGAGTAGTCAAAAAATAGTTCTCGTCAGAAGTGATAAGAGAAGGGATTGCTTGAAGAACATTTTGTTGTGAAGCTGAGTCAAGAGGAGTAGCAACAAAAAGATTGGAAAAGTAATCAACAAAAATAGAGTTCATGCCATCCCAAGTATAAACAACATCTCCAGAATTTGATTTTAAGGAAGAAATAAAGTTGTGAGATATTCGAGCTAGAAGATATTTGTGGAAGAAATTTGTGTTTCGATCTCCTTCTTTGAGCCATTGAATTCTAGATTTTTTCTTCCATAAGATTTCTTCTCTTTTTCCCATTCCTCTAACTGAGTTGTGAGTTTAATTTCATCTGCACTTCTCTTCTCTGTGAGGCCATATAAACAGATTTTCTTATTCAAATTTTCAAGATGAGCAATAACTTCATGTTTTTTTTATGAACATCCCCAAACTCTTTCCAGTTCCAAGTCTTGATTTTGGATTTAATGTATTGCAGTATTTTGGCAAAATAGAATATCTTAGTCCCATGCCTAGGTTTACCTTCCTTCCACCATTGTTGCATACAAGGTTTGAAGGAAATGTCTCTAAGCCACATTAATTAAAAATGAAAAGGAGAGAAACTCACATTGGTTTTCCACATTTCCACCATGACTGGCTAATGATCCGAACCAAAATTATTAAGAGTCTTCACTTTAGGAATGTGACCATGGATTAAGAAATTTTTAGAGAGTAAAAACCTATCCAATATCTCCATTATACAAGCTAAGCCTTGCATTCTGTTATACCAAGTCATAAGGCCATTATCTGGTTGGATATCCACAAGATGGAGGTTTGCAATATATTCGCTCATGAGGTCAGTACTTTTGTCCAAATTTCTATTTCCCCCCTTTTCTCATCTAGAGAGAGGATGGTATTGAAATCTCCTCCGATCAAGATCGAAGATTTAGGAAAATGAGAGATAATATAAGTAATATCATTCCACTGTCTTCTTTTTTCCTCCAAAGAAGTCGGGGCATAAACAATTTTACAAAGCATAATCGGGTTGGAATGTCTACTTTGAATAGCTATAGCCAACAAACCCCAACTGCCAAAAATATGGTGAATAACTACCTCTTTTGGGTCTCAAAGACAAGCAATGCCACCCAAAGTCCCTTGGGAACTGAGGGAAGCCACTTTTCCAGCTGGCCAAATTTTATCGGCAATTAAGTCCATATCCTCCATTGACATCTTTGTTTCTTGAAGGAAAACAAGATGTGGATGATTTATCTGAATCATTCTTCTAATTTCATTTTGTTTTGAAAGACTCCCTTTGAGTCCTCTAATATTCCAAGTGATGATCTTCATTAATAACAGGGCTAAAAATGTTGGGAAGGACATTAATCTTACCTTCCTCTACAAGCTTTTAACCTTCTTTTACCATATGATATTGATTGGTCTTGCGACCTACTTTTTGATTAGAATCCATATTCAATTTTTTTCCATGTTTATTGACTTATTCCAATTGAATCTGAGATGGCTTCTAACCTTGAAGAATGCTCATACACAGCCAAAATTTTACTAGATGGTTCAATGGAGTCTATATTGGGACTTGCATTATTTGAAGTTTTGACATTTGAAATATTGTTTTTCTTGTGTAAATTTTCTCCTTTTTTTTTTTTTTGAAAACCTTTGATTTGTTGGTTTGTCTCTGAGTTCTTTCCTTCATATTTAAATTGTGTTTCTAAGATTTCAGTTTCCATTATTTCCTCTTCCTCACTTGGGACATCATTTGTGGAAAGGATTTCAAACATATTAGCAAATGATTTTGATTGATCCTTCATTACTAGTTTTTTTTAGTGTTCTTCTTCTTAGGTATTTGGAAACCTATTGAGTTTATATCTTCTTTCTTTTGATCAGGAATTTTATTTGGGAAAGCACTGGCCAAATGACCATATTCATGGCAAATTCTACAACGAAAAGGAATGTTCTCATAGTCCACTACTTGCTCCAAAGTGTCTTCCCAAAATTGTAATGTGATATTTTTAGGTAGGGGTTTGTCAAAATCCATTAAAACATAAATTCGAGCATAAATAATATGTTCAAAATTTTGAGTACAATCAACAGTCATCATAAAAGTTCCTAAAGAGTTTCCAATTGAATAAAAAACATTAGGATTCCAAAATTCAATAGGGAGGCCAAAGAGTCTAACCCACACGGGAGCTATAGAAGGAATCTCTTCTTCGGCTTTAAATCATAAGTGATTTTTTATGATTTAATATTTTTTATTATTATAAACATAATATTAATTTATGTTACATGTAATCTAATAACAAATTTTAAGTGTGAGTAAGAAATAAATCCTGACTTTTGTTTTCATATTTTTGTCTTGAAATCGTCAAAGAAATTTGAATAATGGAAGGCTCTTTTGTGTACAAGTTAGATATCAAAGAAAAATTATTTATAGAATTTCAACTTGGAATCAAGGTTGCCTTAATAAAGAAAACTAATATTTTGTTGGTTAATGACAAAGGAAACAAAGAATTTATGACAAACCCATCAAAATAATAAATGATTAATAATTTTTATTACCAATAATTAGATGATTAAGTATGATATAGTAATTGTTTAAGTAGAGGGTTAATTTATGAATTCAACCATTATTAACTATGTTTTTTTAATAAATTAAAAAGAACCAAAAGTTAAAATTTATAGTATTCTATATCAAATGGCATTAGATCAACCAGTTAGATTCTTCAACATTTTAAGGAAACCCAAGTTCAAATCTTGCCAAATGATACATGCATAATATCTAAGCTTTGTTGTAATACCACTATGTGGTGATAATGTAATACAGATGGGGCAGTTTCAATCCCATATAATCCATTAATTTTTTTTATAGTATTCTATAATTTCTTTTTCAAAATGATTTATTTCATATTATTTTCAAATTTGGGGTCATAAAGAAAAAAATTTTCATTTCATTTTTGAAGGTATATGGTTAAAATAAATATATGCCTGCTCTTGATAGCCAAAAATTAAGGGACAGGAGCGAAGGCAAGAATTTTCTCTCAGGTAAGTTCTGGCGGGAATGTATTGGGTGTGACAGTGATGGGGAACCTCAAACCAGGTGAGATTCCAATATCTGTTACAGGGGAGGGCATTGATGAGTCATATTTTAATGCTAAAACAAACCTTTTCACTAGTTAGGAGAAAGACCTGGGGAAGGACCCCCCGGACAAGAACGAGGGCTATCCCAAAGTAGGTGGGACTGGTGCTGGGCACTTTAGGTCTGCATATTATCTTGAAAAGGTTATGGGTACCAAATCACATAAATCTACCAAGGATCGAGGACCCTTTGATAGCGGTCAGAGAAGACTTAGTGATTCTAGAAACCCTAATGGTCGAATATATTTCCCTAGAAGAAAATTATCTTAGTGGGAAGTTCGTTGGTAGTAGACCAGACATGGAATCTATTCGGTGGTGGGCCACTACCAGGCGGAAATTTTTAGGGAATCTTGATATTGTAGCCCTCCCTAGAGGGTTCTTAAAAATTTGCCTAAACAATCCCGACGATGCAACCCACATTCTAAGAGGGGGGTCATGGTTCCATAGGAAGAAGAGTTTGTTCATTAAAAGATAGGAGGAAGATTTTAATGCCAAAACTCAAAGCATAAATTTTGCTCTAGTGTGGGTTTGTCTTCCAGGACTCCCTAGCCAATTTTGACATGAAGATATCTTGTAAGGAATAGGAAGATACATAGGGGAAATGGTGGCCATGGATTCAACCACCAAAGCTCACACCAGGTTGACCCAAGCAAGAATATGCATCAATGAAAATCTCAATTTCTAGCTCCTAACTCAAATCAACCTAGTCTATGGTTCTTTTCGTCACTGTCAGGCCATAGAGTACAAAAATAAATTGAATTTTTGCATCGAATATCGAACCCAAGGACACCTCAAGTCCTACTACCCCTCTCTCACACCATAGAAGGAGGTAGATTATGGAAACCATCTCTATAGGAACCAATCCATTCACTTTCTTGGGAAGCCCCCTATGCAAAAGACCAGACAAATCTACAACAAAAACCCTCTCCAAAAAGCACTAGGGCAAATCCCTATGGTAAACAAAGGGAAGCAAAAAGTGTAGCCAGAATAATTAGAGGGCCAAGCTCAGGTAATATCCCTATTAGCTCATCCCAATAGATTTGATATTTTGATAAATATCATCCACTCTGATTCAAAAATAAACAAAGGGTTATTTACTCAGCAATGAAATGATATGTCAGACCTAAATTTTAACCTACAAGTCCCCATTATCAAAGAAGTTATGTAGTATCCCCTTCCCACCAGTAGTCCTATTTTATCTTTAATCAAAATAGGTTTCCTTGATCTCCCCTTGAAAATTTTCTTTCCCAAGAGGATGTCGAGAAAACAAGAGTAGATTTCAATCCCAAAAACACTCGAAGCTCCAAAAAAGCTTGTGTGGATGTTGACAATGACAAGAAAAGGGGAAGGCCTAATATCCAAGAGCAAATAAGAATCCAAACCGATGAGGACATAGCCAATGGAGTCCAAACAACCCTTGTACTCAAAATGTTTACCCACTCGAAGGAATATTCCAAATTACCCAAACCCCCTATGCAAAAGCCAAAAGGGGGCAAGAAATCATCCAAAGTTTCTAGATGAGGATACTCTCATGGAATGTGAGGGGTCTCAACAATATGGCCATGCAGAGATTGGTTAGCACTGTTAGAAAAGAAATCAAACCAAAAATCCTCATTATTCAAGAGACCAAGTTAGATCAGTCAAAAGCATACAAGATGGGAAACACCATTTGGAAAAATAGTGGAAGAATATTTAGTCCCAACCAAGGTCCATCTGGGGTTATCTTGTGCCTTTGGGATCCAGAGAAAGTAGATGGTAGAGTAATCTCATCTTTAGATAGAGTTATAAACATCATATTTTTTTGCAAAGACAAGGATCAATGCTGGATCCTGTCTAATATCTACACCCCAAACAATCCCCTTAGCATGAGATCCTTTTGGGACCAACTAAGTCAAATGAGGCAGGATTTTAGAAATTTCCCTTGGGTTTTGGCTAGGGATTTTAACTCCTAAATTTACCCATAATATAAGACAGGAGGCAATGACAGTCCTACCAAAAATATTTAGGACTTCCACGGGTTGGTTATTGAGAATAACCTAATGGATATCCAGATCTAGGGATCTTAATTCATATGGAATAATAGAAGAATAGAGAACAATCTGATCCAAGTTAAGCTAGATAGATTCTTCCTATCTCAAGAAGCCATACCTCTATTTGGCGATGCCTCCCTCATTTCCCTGCCCAAAATCGAATTAGATCACAACCCTCTCTTGTTTGAAGCTAACAAGCTCCAATATTTAGGACCCCTTTCAGATTCGAGGCAATGTGGGTTCTCCACACAAATTTATGTAATAAAATCATAGGATGGTGGCAAAAATAGGTGGTCAAATCCCCAATCGCTCAAGTTACCCAAAAACTCAAAATAATCAAAGACCACATCAAAATATGGAACAAGGAAGTGTTTGGTAATATTTTTGAAAATAAGGAGCAAATCACCAACAATCTCAAATATATAGAAGATCAAATTCAGACGGGGCAGATGAGCATACAAATCAGGAATGAAGAGAAATAAATCCTTGCCGATTACCAAAACATTATGGTGAAGGAAGAAATGTGTTGGAGGCAAAAGTCTAGAGCCTTGTGGCTCAAGGACGAGGACTCAAACATGAAATTATTCCATGTTTCCACTCTTCACCACAGAAGCTCCAAAAAGATCAGGGAGTTACCAAACATCGATGGCACAAGTGTGAGAGACATTCACCTCATCAGAGATGAAGCAGTCACTTTCTTCGAAAAAATGTTGGAGACCAATTCCACTATTTTCAAACAGGCTCAAGATCAACTTCTTCAGCATATTCCTATTCTAGTATCCCTTGAAATGAATGACATGCTCATCAAGGATATTACCAATGAAGAAATAAAGCAGGCTCTTTTCTCCATGGCCCTTGATAAAGATCCTAGGCCTGATGGCTTCTCCCCCAAATTTTTTAAACTTACTGGGATATCATAGGGGTTGACATATGCAAAGCCATTATTCACATGCAAAAATCCAAAGCCATTCCTAGAAGCACCAACTCCACTTTCATCACCTTAATTTCTAAAGGCCCTAAGTACAAATCTATGAATGACTATAGACCCATCAGTCTATGTAATTTCATATACAAGATTCTTGCCAAAGCCCTAAAAACAAGACTCAAAGAAATACTCTTGCTCATTATAGATCCTTGCTAGGGTAGCTCGGTCAAAGGAAGGTTCATCCATAATGGCATAATCACCCTGTATGAAGTCCTCCACTCAGATTCCCAAAGTAAGAACACAGTCCTTTTTTTCAAATTAGATATCAGTAAGGCTTTTGACCGAGTAAACAAGAATTTCCTCCTGGCTATTCTTCAAAAATTTGGGTTTCACAGGGAATGGAAAAATATAATCAGAGGCTACATATCTAACCCACACTTCTTAGTCTTGGTTAACGTATCACCCACAGGTTATTTAACTAGTGGCAGAGGCATCAAGCAAGGAGATCCTCTATCAGCCATCCTTTTTATCATACTCGTTGAATCTCTAGGAAGATCGCTTAAGAGTGTTGTGAGTGATAAAACTATCATAGGGGTTTGGGCTGCCTCGAGTCTAAACCCGCTGTCATACTAGCAATTCATGGATGACACAATACTCGCTACCCATGATTTAGTAGCAGAGGCCAAGATGATCAAAAAAATCCTTGATTTATATGAGAAAGCGACTGACCAAGAAATCAAATATACCAAAAGTAGAAGCTTCTTCATCAATACCCCCCATTCTAGGTAGATTAAAATTGTGCGTATTATTCAATGCATCATTGGTGAGTTCCCTACTTGCTATTTGGGGCTTCCTCTTTTCTACTTTTGTCCCAAATTATCCATGTGGAGTCATGTGGTGGAAAGGATAAAAAAAAAGTTAGCAGGATGAAAAGGGGCATTCCTAACCCAAGCAGGTAAAATCACTCTCACTACAACATGTCTTCAAAGCATCCCAACCTATTTCCTCTCAGTTTTTAAATCTCTTGTTTTATTCTACGCCCAAATATAACAAATACAAAAAATATTCCTATGGGTAGGTACATAGGAGAAATGAAATGTTAATTTGGTTGGATGGGAAAAGGTTTGTCGGCCAAAAAACCAAGGGGGTTTGGGACTTAGAAGAATCAAGCATATGAACACTACTTTGCTGGCTAAGCAAGCCTGGAAAATTCGTTTCAATGTATAATGGGTGTTAATAATATAGAGGAAATACCTTCAGCACAAAGAATTCACCGATGAAGATATCCCTAAAGAGGGATCAACGTTTTGAAAGTCAATTATCCAAATCAAGGAAGTTCTCCAAAAATGTTCAAGGTGGCAACTGGAAATAGGGACCGCTATAAACTTTTGGACAGAAAGGTGGGTCAGTGATCAACCCCTAGTTGAAAATAATGAGATATCTATGCTAAAACCCATCCTTGACAACACCATAGGTAGTAAAGTAGTAAATTTCATCCAAAAAATCAATGGGTCTAAAATCTGGAAAGACCTCAACATTAACTCAAATGATGAGCACATAACCAGGACAGTGAGGGCTTTGGCATTTATACTGAATACTATAATGATCTCGACAAATGAAAGAGAAGACCTTCCAATTTGGAAAGAAATAGATAGTGGATGTTTCTATGTCAAATATGCCTACCAACTTCTCCTCAATCCACAACAAGCTCCCTTTTCCCCTAGACAAATTTGGATCAAGCACTTCATTCCTAAAGTGGTAGTTTTCTCCTGGCTGGCAATTCAAAACAAGATTCTATCCACTGATAATATCATCAAGAGGGGGATTATGGTACCCAACACTTGCCACCTATGCTATAAGACTTGGGAATCCGTCAACCATATTTTCACTAAATGCAATTTCTCATATGCTATGATGAGTAACCTACTATCCAGTTTCCACATCAACTGGGTCCAACCCAACTTCCTGAAAGAGATTTTCACTCAGTGGCCCAATCCTTTCAAAAATATTTAGCTAAAATATTTGTGGAAAATGTGCATTCACCATTTCTTATGGCACGTATGGATAGAAATAAACAACAGGATGTTCTCTAACACTCCCAAGGACCCTACCTCCATTACTAGTAAAATTATCAGCTTTGCCACAGAGAACTCCCGATTCATCCCTTGCACAAAACCCATTATATGGGATTGGAGTTTTTTTTGTCCATCGGTCTTAATATCACCAAGGAAAATAATCCTTGTGTCACCCATCCCCACCCAAGTCACACATCTTCATGGAAATCCCCCCGATAGGATGGCTCAAGCTCAATTTTGATCTAGCTTCTAAAGAAAACCCAAGAATGGTAGGGGCAGGAGGACTAGTCAAAGATAGCAGTGGCAAGATTGTGGTCGCCTTTGCAAAGAACCTAGGCATTCAAACTAATCACATAGTAGAAGCCCATGCCCTGTGGAGAGGTCTCATCATCATCCAAAATCACAAAGGGAACTAATAAATAGAAGGGGACTCTCTAAACATCATAAATTATATCAACAATAAAGGAATGGTTTTTTTTAAGTTTAGTATTCTAAGTTGTTAACCTCTTTTGAGGTTTTTGTAACTACTGGTTTTGGGATCCAGGAAAAAACCTTTTAATATAAGTTACACTATTTACCAAATGTGTATGGTTTGTGCAAAGGAATGGTTTGTATTGGAGACAATTGAGTGAAAAAATCTAGTAGATATATAAGTTTTTGAAATGGATCTTATATGAATTAAGTTATTTGGAATTTTTATGATCTTATCAACAAAGACTTTAGAAAATATTGATATACCCTAAATAAGTTTATCTAGGTGACATAGACTTCATCGAGCAAAATCTAGTTATATACACAAGTATTGTCATGGATTTTTAATAACCTTTTTCCAAATCCTTTATTATAAAATTTGAATTAATAAACTAGGAAAAAATTTAAACTACACTTTAATGCCATCTGTTGTGAGAATGGATAGATGGAATGAGAATAATTGAGAAATATGCAAAAGGCTATAGTCAGAAGATAAGCATAAATTTAAAGAAAATATATCAAATAGAAAATAAAAGATGGTTTAGCTTAAGGATTTTTCACTCCTAAATTTGTGGTAAATAAAAGTAAATAAGGACTGGTGTTTTCCTAGGGTTTATGGTAGTTTCTGTTCATTCTTTAAGAGCTTGTGTCGGGCTCTATGCTATGCTTGCTTCGTGGGTGTTATTATGTCAGCTTATCCTCCCTAGATTTGTTTGAAGCTAGCAATGATAGGAATGGCTTTAGAGGTAAACAAATGGCCCAGGAAATTTATTTCCAAGGTGTACCATGAGGTATTTTTGAACCTAATTTTATGATTCCTCTACATGAATTCAATCAGACATGTTCTTGGTTTGAAAACAATACCCTTATAGGGTATTTTTTTGGGTCGAATTCTCCTTGAGCATGTCCTTAGGAACTGGATTGAGCAGTATTCAAGTTGACCATGTCCAAAAGCTCTCTAAGGGTTTTTTCATTTTCAATTTGGTAGTCTTGACCAAGACCAAAAGGTCCTCAATAAGGGTCCTAGTTGCATTAATAGTTCACTGCTCAATTTTCAAACGTGGAGCCAAGATTTCATAGTTTCTAATTTTGTTTCCCTGGTCATGCCTATTTGAGTAGAACTCCTGGACCTCCCCACTACATGCTGGCCCTTTCTACAAATCTTGGTGCCCACCCTTAGTGAATTTGTTTGTGATGAACCTTCTCAGTTCATGTCAGTCCACCCTAGCAAGAGAATGTGTATTAAGGTTGACCTACCTAAAACCCTAAAAGAGTATATCGACATTCAGGTTGGTTCTACCTATATTCATCAGCGGATGGTGTATATAAACCTCCCTAATACATGTTACCACTGTCATTCAACCTTCTACCGCATTAAGGATTGCCCCTTGATGGCTTAAAAATTCAAGGCCAAGGTGGCTACCCCGACAACTGGTGTTGTATTATCTCCCACTACCCTACACCCTCCATCAAAATATGGTGAATAGACTGAGGTTTCATGCAAAAAAGGGAAAGGTAGCAAGCCCACTCAAACGAGGCACACAATGACCACATATGCTCAATCCCTATCACCTAAACCTCCCATGTAGCCATCGGTTGTGGAGTCAACCCCTGTCCACTATCCTCCTCTGGCTATCGAGTCTATAGACCATGATGAAGGGATTCGGTCCACTATACCCTTGGGTTCTATAGATGAGGCAGGGGATGAAGGAAGTTTCTCTTAAAATTTAGGACGATGGTCCCGTATCCCTCCATGAGGTGAGCGGCTTGCTCATTTAGACAAGTGGTGACAAACTTCTCTCTCCTCCACAACCATGTATGACTTCAAGAATAACCTCTATCACCTATTTTTGGATAATGCAATTCAGGCCAGTGGGATATGCAACTTGACTATTTTAAATGTTGTTTCTCTCCTGGAATGTGCGTGGGTTGATGGATCCTGTTCATCATTACATGGTTCAGGATGAGCTTACTACCTATTCTAGTCTCTATGGTCATCCATATTTTGTGTGTTTACAAGAAGTCAAAGTGGTAGGTTTCAATTTGTAATCTACTTGTTATATTTTATGGCCTGGCAGTCATATGTATGCTACCAACCACAATCATGGTTACGGAGGCTCTATAGTTTTACTTAGTAATAGGTGGGTGAGCAATTTTTTCACATGGGGTTCTGACCCCTCTCACCATGCGGTTTAGATTTTGCTTGAAGTTGGTGGTATTTCCTTTGGAATTATTAATATTTATGCCTCTAATGAGGTCCAAGATAGATGTGCATTGTGAAGATGGTGTGCTTTGTCCTTACCTACCGTGGTTTGGCTGATGTGTGGTGATTTCAATATGGTCGAGAAGCTTATGATAAAATGGTCCAGCTCCCCAATAAGTGGGCCTTGGGAGAGCGACATGCTTGGTATTTTATGAAAACTAAACTTGGGATCTTTGATCCCAATGGTTGTTTCTCTACGGGTCAGTTTCCTGAGCATTTGTGGTTCATGTGGTCTAATTTTTAGTCAGGTCCCGCAAGAGCTGTAAAAAGGTTGGACAGGGCTATGTTGTCAAACTAGTGCAAGTTTTCTTTTTCTCATCGGCTCCCTTTAGTCTCTTTTATTGAAACCATTTCTGGTATGGTCTCGTCCGATCATTCCCCCATAATGTTCTCTGTTCATGTTTCCTCCACCCATCAATGGACTACTCATGCTTAGTTTTTTCTTAACACTTATTTCTTGCAACATGAAACCATTGTTTGTCAAATCCAAAGGATTTGGAACATTGTACCCAAACCCAATGGAGATTCATGATGTGTTGAGTGATGGAATGATACCATTTTTTGTAGCACTACTCTGCTTAGAAGCCTTGGGAAGAAGATGGTTCAACTATGTCATCACTCTAATACTACTATGCGTAATGAGCTTGCATAGGCCTCCTTCTGTCTTGAGGCCTCTCCTTTTGAATCCACCATTAAAGCCCATGTCACTCAACTTCGACATGAGCTCAAAGTAGCTAAAGTGTATGAGGCTAGAGGGACTCAGATTAAAACTAGATTGCATTGGCTCAAAGTGGATGACCGCATTTCTAAAGAATTTTTCTAGAGGCTTTGGCCTATGCGTCACTCCACTCAATTCAAATATTTATTGGTTAATGGGGTTCACACAACCTCTTTTCATGAGATAGAAACTAAATTTACATGATATTATTCTCATGTTTTTGTTGCTCAGTCATACACCCCTGAACGAGAATTAGCCCTTTAATGTTGCAAAGAGGTTATCCCAACTTGCCTCTCCCCAACGTAGCATAATTAATGTGAATGGACCCTATCAGAGTAGGATCTAGCAGATGCCCTATTTCAAATGGGAGACATGAATGCCCCAAGGCTTGATGGATTCCCATTCAAATTTTACAAAACTTGTTGGAAGTTTGTTGGTCCTGACTTGCATACAATATATTTAGAAGCCATATAGTCTGACTCATTAGGTGCTATTATCAATAAGGGAAATATCAAATTTATCCCAAATTCTGGGGATCCAGGTTTCATTACAAATTAGAGGCCAATAAATTTGCTTAATGTAAGCTACAATATTATTGCTAGAGCACTTGCTTTGTAGATCAGGCCCTTGCTTCCCTCTATTGTGAGGCTTGAGTAAACTGGCTTTATCCAAAATTAGTATATTTTGGACAACGTTCTCACTTTTTGGGAAAGGATGGAATGGGCTCACAGGTCCAATCAAAAAGCCCTCTTCCTCAAGCTTGACTTTGAAAAGGCTTATGATCAAATTAAGTGGGTTTTCATTCTTTCCATGTTGGAAGCTCTTAGCTTTGGTCCTCAATTTATTTCCTCTATTAAAATGCTTTTTCAGGATGCATCAGTTGTGCTTTCTCTCAACAAGTTTTAAAATGATGCTATTGGCTTGCATAAGTCAGTAAGGTAGGGTTATCCTTTGGACCCCTCGCTATTCATTTTAGCAATAGAAGCATTTGGTTATATTTTGGCTCATCATGCTTCTCTTGGGATGCTTCAAGGGATTTTCCTTCCTGGGATGCTTCGAGGTATTTTCCTTCTCATTAACAACCGTTTTGATAATGATTCATTTCTTACTCTAAATGAGGATGAACAATCCATTTCTAAAGCTCTGTCTTGTATTGATATATTTTTCATAGCCTTAAGGTCTAATATCCAATGGAGAAAAACCTCATATTACAGAAAATCCCTATAACCTCTTCCCCACGAGCTTCAACATGTGCAGTTGAGTTGGATTCATCCTGGAGATGTCTTCAAATTCTTGGGCATTCCTTTTGCCTTTCAAGGCTCTCCGTCCCAATTATGGTCTTATGTCATCAACAAAGTAGAAAGCAATATGGAATATTGGAATGCTAAGAAGCTCTCTCTTGCTGGGAAATTTCAAATTTGCTCAAAAGTGTTGGCTTCCACACATGTTTATTACTCATCTTACTGGATCCCTTCCTAGGATTGTTACAAACGAATTGAAAAATTACTACGAGATTTTTTGTGGTCTAGTGGGTCTGAGCGAAAGGGCTTTCACAGAGTGGCTTGGGATATTTGCTGTCTCCCATGGCAAGTAGGGGGTATGGGTTTGCTGGACTATAAGCATCAAGGGTTTGCCATCTATGCTAAATGGATTGTGGAAGCTCTAAATGGACTTGAAGCATGGAAAGTTATTATTAGATATTACATATCGACTCGGCTTCCCCTCAACCATCTAGCCTAGGCAAGAATGGATTTGCCCTCTCTAGTTCCAGCCCCAGTTTTCATTAAAATTCGTAGCTCCTTTATCATCAAAAGCATATGGAAGGCTTGGCAACAATTAAATCCTTGGATTTTTTGGAAGGGATTCCATTCACATAAAGGCCTTTCCATTAATATTCTCAATATTTGGTGGTACCCTGTATTCAAGCTTTAGGGTAAGCCATTGGGCCAAGTTCCCTGGGTCCATGCCCAATTTTTTTTAAGTGGGACATTGCTGCCATTGCATATTTTTAGTCTAGGGAAAATAGAGTCTAGATTCCTTGGAATGATTTTAAAATGATGTTACTTATCCAATGCTTACAAGGCTACTCATGATGCTATTATAAACCACACACCTTTCTCCTTATGGCAGAAATTAGGTGTCAGATCCTAGAAACCTTGGTGGAAATATTGGTCCTAGTATAAGAGCACTTCCTTGCTCAGCTATAGAGCTAGGACGGGTTATGACTGGATTATGCCAACTACACCCATGGTGCCAAAACTCAATGTCAAATGGGACCTTCTCTCATCACCCTCTAGGTAGAAGACCATTTTTCATTCAATTTGGGTATCTTATTTGAAGCCAAAAAAATATTTTTTCACCTGGAGCTTACTTTATTAGGGTATATCCCTTGGTCATAAACTTTATTATATGGGGGTGCTTGAGCCCTAATGCCCATTTTTTCAAGAACTAGAGTCTTGTATGTAATTTTTCTAGGTATGTAGATGGGCCAGTATCTCTTGGAGTTGGGTAAGTTATTTCTTTGCCCCGTTTATATCCTTGCAACTTTCCTGGCATCATGTCCTTTTGGGTGATCCCATTCAGTTTTATCTCCCGCTGAGGGAAGTGTGGCACATCTTCAAAGTTAGCCTTCTATTTCAAATTTGAAAATCTAGAAACAATATTATTTTCAATTAGGTTGATCCGTCTCAAAATTTTTTGTTTGTTGACAAGCTCAAAGTTTTTCATGATGTGTGGTTTCATATCTGTGACCAGGCTAAAAAGGTGGCTATGGAGCTGGACCATTTGCAGGCTTTGTTGAATTATTGGGGTGACGTACCTTGTGCTATCAGTAGGGAGGCCCCTGATCATTCATCTCCTCATCCAGCTAGATCCTATTCATGCCAACACCCTGATCATGCACAGTGTCAGCCTCATCGGAGTAGATCTTGTGACTATGGAGGCCGTTGTAGCAGTAAGATATGTAAACATCTTAGCATTATGTGCCTGTGATCACTTCAAAATATATACCTATTCTTAATGATGGTTGGGGGGATTCAAGAATCCATGGGTATATTTCTGGCTGGTCCCATCCTTCCCCAATTACTCATGCTTTAGGTTAGGGTGAGGAGTGATTTAATGGGTGGGGGGAACCACCCACTTCAAATGGATAAGGCCCTGTCTACCATAGACCTCTTCTTTAAAAACCTTTTTGGCTGTAGAATATTTCTAGTTTTCTATTGATTGCCATGGTGCCTGTGTGGTGCAGTTTATTTTATTTATCCGCTATTAGGATAAGTTAGTGGCATTCGGGGTGTGATTTTTTCTCCACCCACACTTTTTTTGGCTATAAAAGACTTTTATTTTTATAATTAAAATGGCCTTTCATAGAAAAAATAAGGACTTTGATATATGAAAGTGTCATAGTGATTAATTTGGGAAATACTTTAGGAGGAACCATAATAAATATACAAGATGAACAACGCTAATGTGAGAGACCAAATTCAAAAGGATATGAAGTTAAAAAGGAAGTTTTAGTGTCAACTTTTAAAGGATTTTTTTTTTACTGCTTTCTATGTAAATACAAATATTTAAAAATTTAACATCCTTCTTCTTGGCATTTTCATGCAGTAGCCTTTATAATACTAAAACTTTACCTCTACTATCTATGCACTGCATCTTAGTAGAGTAATATTTTCAAAACTTTGCATTATCATAGCCCGCTTTACGAGATCTAAATTGTTAGTTTCCTTCCTGAGGCATAAGTGCAACCACAAGAACTATAACAAATAACTTATATTAAAATACATTATTATTATAAAATACAACAAATATTACATTAAATATTAATCATTTTTTGATTCAAATAGTCAATATTTTCTTATCAACTTCAACTAAACTTACTACTTCCTCTAACCATAGAAAATAGAATTTAACTTCATGATCCTCTATCAAAATCCCTCTTTTGGCTAGCCTATCTACACATTTGCTCCTTTCCCTTAATGTATGTGTAAACTTGATTTCTTCAAATTCTATAGAAAGGTCTTGTATTTCCTTAATGATATCTTGTATGTTCCACAAAACCTTTGATTTTATCAAAATTGAAGTGCCTTCCATTCATAATCTATTCCATTTCATTTGTGTACATATTATTAACCCTTCCACATTTGCCCAAGATTTAGCTTTATTTATTTATATTTGGTTAAGGGTTTGGGATTGGAATCATCGACCTCAAGCTAGCAAACACTCAAGAAAAACCCAAGCTTTAGCTTTATTATTTATATTAAGTCCACTATTGAAAGTGTAATGTGATGAAATTACACCCCTATTATGTCTAATTATTCCTCCTCCTATTGGTCTTGGCTTTTATTTAGATGCTCCATCAAAACTCAATATGACCAATTCTACTTTTGGTGGCTCCCACTTTATATTCTTTCCTTTTGTATCTCTTATGCCTAACATGATAATTCCAATTGATGAATTGACTCCATCTATCAAGGCTCTCTACTTTGATATTAGAGATTGGATGAGTTGATAGGGTTGGTTTAGACTCCTTTATGGCTAGACAAATATTCCTTTTCATTACCTCTAAACTGCTTTCCTTTTATTTAAATATTATTTTGTTTTTTTCTACAAATAAAATCCAAAGAATTGTATCTTTCAATGTACCTATATTATTTTTAATGCCTCACTTTAGTAATTTATCTACCATTGCTTTAACCATTCTTCAATTATGCTATTCATCACCACAAATTTACCAAACATATTAAGAATCCTTTTCCATAGTTCCTAGACTATTGAATAGTGTCCCAAGATATGGTCTATATCCTCACCCTCCTTTTTAAATAGAATACATTGTTTTGGACACAAAAACCCCTTTTCATCACATTATCCTACGGTAAAATTTTCCAATGACCTATTAGCCATACAAATATTTTAACTTTTGGAATCCTTGGGCTATCCCAAATATCATTTCATATTCTTGTGGTATTTCTATTTTTTTGGTGCTTTACATTATATCCACTTCTTGCTATGTATTCTCATGATCTATTCAACTCTCAAATCAACTTATCCTCAACTCGCCTTGGAACAAACATCATTGTTATCTTTTTGCTCAATTGCCTCCTAGCAACAATGACTAGTATACTTGTAAAAAATATTTTTTCCATTTGTAAATTTCCTCCTTATCCTTATGCATAATGGTTGAAACCCTATCACCATATTTATCTTGAATTAATCTCATCCATGGTTTCAAAATTGGATCTTGATTTAGTGGGTTTTTATCACACAAAGTATCCATCCAAATAGATTATTTTTCTCTAGTTCTCACCACCCATTATAGACCTTTAATCACTAAATTAATTTATTTTTTAAACCATTACATAGTGTAGAATCATCTAGTATTGAGAATGTAGTAAATATTAAGCTTGGATCATTAAGCTTAACATACTTAGAAGAATTTTTATCCATTGTCTTTGAATCTATTTGTAAAATCTCCAAATTTATTTTTCCTAAAGAGCTAAGTTTACATATGTAAACTCTTAAATCAATACCTCCCTTACCCTAGTTTTATTCTCACACACCCTGATCCATTTCACCAAAGGAAATTTCCTTTTATCATGTAATGTTGACCACAAAAATGACCACATTATATGATTAAACTTTTTCTACATGGCATAATATAAAAGGGCATTTAATATGTTGGAATGACCTATAAGATTGATTTAATTAGTTATGCTCTACCTGCTAACAATAATCATTTAGTTTTCCATGATGGTAGTTTATTTTGAACTTTACTTGTAACTAGATTCCATAATTATATCCTCATTTTTCCCTCAAATAAGGGCATCCCTAGATATTTTGTTGGTAAATTTACCTCCTCCATTTGAAGTAATATGCACATGCCTACTTTGATTCTAGTTGGAGTGTTTAGGAAGTAAATTTTAGAAATTTTCCTATTAACTTTCTACCCTAACGCTCTTTCATATTACTTTAATAAGTTTTTTCAGATCTCTAGCCTTATTTTTTCCTACCCTCCCAAAAAGGGGTGTATCATCTACAAACTATTAATGGATGATGTCATTGATGTTATTACTAGCCTTAATTATGCTTATTAGCCTATCCTTGTATGCCTTCTTCAAGCTCCTTTCTATACCTATGCCATAATAATAAATATATATAGTGATAGAGGATATCCCTATCTAATATCCCTCTTGGCATTAAATGATTATGTTACCAACCCATTGACTAGCACATAATATGACACTATAGAGACACAAGCCTTAATCCATATGACCGATTTCTTCTTAAATCTAATATTTTTAAAACTACAAAAAAAAAATCACAATTAATCCTATCATAGGATTTATTTATATCAAGTGAAGAACATTGATCTCTCTTTTCTAGAAGTTGTTGAATGCATTACTTCATGAGATACTATGATCCCATCCAAAATCTATCTCCATTTCACAAATCCTCCTTGCTCTTTTGAAATAATTATGTCTAATAGTGGTCTTAATAGATTTGCCATCACTTTGAATATTATCTTATATGACACATTGCATAGGATTATGGGCCTAAATGAATCAAACAATTGTGCATCCTTCTTATTGGGAACTAGGGTATAAAGTATGTATTTTTTTAACGTAGATTTTTCCACTACCACCAATAAATAAACCTTCACTATTTCCTAGTCATGTTGATAGAATGTTGTAGAGTCCATCCAAACTTAGTGATTTATCCTTATCGAAATAAATAGAGCTAAATGAACTTATTTTAGTGTAATAGGCTCCATCAATTTGCTATTATCTTCATTTTTTATAATTGAATGTACTTCTTGTAGTAGTTTATCATTAAGAACTTCAATCTCCTTTTATCTTAGTAAAAAATATGTACCTCCTTTATGATTTTGCTCTAGTCATTAATCCAAACTCCTACTAATTTAATTATACTCATTCTAGATGTTGATCTCTATACTATTGCCATCCTATGAAATAATTTGTTTTTATCTCCTTTTAACCAATGTCTATCTTGATTTTAATCTCCAAAAAGTCATTTTCTTAAAATATTATGATATTCACTAAGCAACTCCCTTTCCTCCAAGCTTGGATTATTGTGCTCAACTATTTAGAATATTGAGTTTATTTTTTAGTTCTTTCTTCTAAATAATGTTCCTCAAAGTGTTCTTGTTCCACTCTTTTTTTTTGATTGTGTGGAAAAGGGGATTTTGAAAGGAATCTCAAAATTTTTACAACTAGGGGTTAAGGAGACCCCAAACCAAAAGGAGAACCATGAAACAACACAAACATATTCAAACAACAAGAAAGGACATAGAATCTCAATACAGTTGAAGTGGAGATCCTAGGCTAAATAGAATCATAAGGAAATTAATGCTCTTTGTAGAGAGCCTAGAGAAACCCAACAAAATAGGATTCAAAAAATTTCAAAATTTAAAAATGGCATCCATATTATCGCCCAAGAGCTGCAAACAAAATTTGAAAAATATCCTGCTCAATAGGAACAATTGAACCCAAGGCACACCAACAACAACCCACTATCAGATGATTCTCCTACATCTACCTCCACTATATTTGGGAACTAGGATCTTCATCGAAGATTCACAAGGAATTTTTTTCGATAGATTAGTCTATGAACTCAGAAAATCAATAGGCAGAATATTTCTAGGTTCCTTAACCTATCCACGAGTGATCAAACTTAGAGATGCCAAAGTTTTCAAACTTTTTAATACTTGCATTGGATATAAATTTGATATAGGTTTAGACTAGTTTGGATCAAACCCAATTCCTTTAGTTAAAATAGAATCCCCTTCAGAATACAAACATTCAAACTTATTTCTTGAAAGGAGAATTTTATCAATAGAAGGATGCAACTCCTTCAGACTCATTAGAGGAAACTCCTTAATATTGCCAATGCCATCCTTAAGAGACTGAATATTTGAAGTCATCCTAATGATGTGAGGTTCTTCGATAGAAAGAGGATCTTCCTTGGGTGTGGTTGAGACAACAATTTTTTCATCGAGTATTTCGCTAACCCATGACCATAATGTTTGCATCCAGAACAAATTACAGGCTTATTCTCATATTCAACTCACTAGGTCCTAGATCCAAGATCCAAAATTAATTCAATAGAATCAATGAGAACAACATCCAAATCAACCACAACATACATGCATGCATAAATCATCCTAGATCTATCTTTGGTTATCGAATCAATCATAACTAAATCTCTCAACATTTTAGCGATTCCCTTCAAAACAACTTCATATCAAAAGTGAAGGAGAAGGCTTGGAAATCTAACCCAAATAGGGGCAATGTTTATTTTTTGGGTCTCTAGATCAAAATCTATCCCCCATTTACAAAGAAAGAGTTCTATCTTACCAAAAAACCAGGGGCCACCCCCTATAATACACCTAATATCCTCCAACATAGAAATATTAATAAGAAAAAAACTATTAGGGAGGGTAATAAGATTCATTTTATCTGTGGGAGCCCATTTTATAAATGCCCACCTCTTGATTGCATCCATATCATGCTTGAAGTATTCTAATAATTTTCAAATCAAAGATGCCTCACCCTCCTCCATGATGAGATTTAAGATATTAGAAGGGAGAGATAAATACTTATGAATAGGATCAAGTTCAAATTGATATTCAGGAAGAAGATCTCTCTTATTCTGAAAGGAGACTACAACAACATAAGATTTTTCTTCCAAAGGGTAAAAAGCAAAGGTCCTGTGAGAACCCATAGGAGTGGCTACCAAAATAGAAGTCTATCTGGAACTAGAAAAAATAGCACTTTTAGAAGTTTGTTCTGCCTCTGCAATAGAATCATGACCCTCAAGAGGGACTACAAATTTTGAATTCAGGCTAGGGATGATTTTGGAATTAGAAACAATCTTAATGAGAGGTTCCTCCTCAAAAATAAAATTGTGATCCATAAAAAGTTTGATCCCCTCATTTGTTACTTTTACTCTATACACTCCATTCTGAGATAACAAGAAATTTGAATTTGAATCCTTTTTAAAATCTTGCTTAGATGACAAAAGTTGACCCTTAACCTTCTATCCACAAACTTCAACAACCTCATCAAAGGAAACCACAAATTCATCGAGATTTTGAACCAAGAGAAAGGTTCCCATATTGTGAATGTTTATGAGGAGAAACCATCGGGTAAAAACACCTAACAAGAGATTGAATTTTATCTTGAAAAGTGATCGGGTAGGAAATCCCACCTAGCCCTATAGAAGAGAACTTCACATGAATTATACACCCTTTTTGAGCAACAAATGGCTAAGAACTACCAATATTCACAACAAAAGGAACATCCACATCAATGGGTCCACTCAACCAAAAAAGGTAGATAAGGACCAAAAAAATCCACTTCTAAAGGTGAACTAGGTGGATTAGAATCAATGCCAATTCTTGTAGGGTCCATAATAGCCTGAGCTACCAAAGCAACTTGAATATCCCTAGCTACAATCCTCTCATCATGATATTTCTCAAAATTAAAATTTGGATTAAGAATGTTGAAACCACCATAACCCCTACTAATAGTAGGACCTCTACTCTCACATAATATCCCATGACCTCTAACCCTCTCACAACCTCTACCTCTCATATTTGAATCAAGATCTTCTTGTTCCACTCTTTTAATTTAGATTTTATTGATTTAATTTATTTTGGAAGTGTATACAACCCATTTTTTCCTAAATAATTACATGTTTGTGCCATCATATCAGTAAATTGAGTATGGTCCTCCCACATCAACTTATATTTGAAATATGATCTTATTTTGAATTCACTTACAATCATTTTACCTCTTATTGGCTAGTGATTTGAACAAATCCTTATCAAGGTAATAATTTTAGCACAAGTTCCTTCATCTAGACAATGATATGAGAGTATGCATATATATAATTTTTTGCTATCAAGTTTTAGATTATCTTGTGGTTGGTCCATGTGTAATTGTCCTCTTTAAAATCAACCTCCCATAGATTATTTTTTTGAATAAAACCTGAGAAATTTCTCATACTTTGGGTTATTTTCCTAATTCCCCCAAATTTTTCATCTAGCTTGATTATGGCATTAAAATATTCTATCATCATAAATCGAATTTATTGGTCTTTACTTTTCATAAATGCTTTAAGCACTCCATACTTTTGATCTTCTTGATTGAGTTGTAGGTACATAGAGATTAATAAGGATGAAACGAATATCCACAAAGTAGCATGTGACTAATGAGGCTATCTAATGCTTAATTTTATGAAGGGTTTCACAAGAGGTTCTAAATAGACTCCAACATGTCAAAATTCCCCTTGTTGCTCCTTATAAATCCACAATATCCCATTCACATCTTGCCCATACTGCTCTCATAGTTTTGGAATCATGTCTTATTAGGCGTTGTTGGCTCTACCTAGAAATTACTAATATCAATTTTTTGTTTAATAAAAAGGAGTTCAACCAACTTATATTGTGTTCCTTTCTCTATGTTTGCTCTTGCTTCTATAGCTTTCTTTCTCTTTTTTCCTTGCTAGTATCAGGAGTACGTCTTATTATTCTATTCCTCAATATTCTTTCACAACTTTGCTTTTCATTAGATTTATCCTCTCTTGGATCTACTAAGGAAAATTTTGGCTTATCCTACTTATTTTATAGCATTCCTTGTTAATGGTAGAGGTATTAACATCTAACATTGTGTTTTTCTACCACTTTCCTTCTTTTGAATGGTGCATGGAACTTCAAGAGATAATGAGGTAAATACCTTAAGTTCAACATGAATGTTCATCCCTAAATCAAGATCATACTAAGTGGCCAATTCCTTGTTAATATTCTTATCTTTTTGTACCATATCCTTTAATAATTGACTTGCTCTTTTTTCATAGGCTAAAACCTCAAAATAATTGGTATTTCTTCCAATATCCTTACTTAATGGTCTCTACTATTTATTTACTTTCATTTGTCTAGACCTATTTATTAGAAGTTGAAAACCATCATTATCCATATCCATTTGTAAGTTTCTATTGTGTATTTCTACATATATTTTTTCTAGACTCTTCTTAGGGCATGGTCATTTAATATGCTCCACCTCATGACATATTATATATATGAAAGATATATTTTAATAATCCATGGTTTGTATTAAAAAATTACCCACATACTCAAGAATGATTTATTTTGGTAAATATTTATTGATATCAATCATGAACAATATCCTAACACAAATAGCCAAGAATACATCTTATATAGTTTCTAAAATGTCAAGGAAGTCTCCCAAACTGTTGCCTATTGTCTTGAAGGTATCCATTTCCTAAAATTCAATGAGCAACCTATACATCTTGACCTAGAATACTGCTAGAGATATATTTATATTTTTAGGTGCAAAGCTTTCATACCAGCAGGTAAGGAATAGTCTTTCTCTTCCTATAAAGTAAGGACCCCCTTTCAAGATTATATCTCTTTCTCCCTTGAAAAAAAAATGACTAGGAAGAAACTTTTAGAAGGTAAGGATAAAGTCACCCCTAGAGACTTCCAAATCCTATCAATCCATTTTCTCAAAGCCCCTAACAAAGACCCATTAAATTTACCAATCATTATCTTATCTTTGATAAACAAGGATCTTTGCTATGTGGCATCCTTCCTAACCTCTACTTATAGGGATGACACTAAGGATTTAGTAGTAAATAGATCCATAGGAAGGAAACTAAAATTGAATTCTACTAGAATTGATCATTATATCCTATAAAGATTATATTATTTGAAAATAAACCTAAAAGAATTTGCATGTAGAAATTCTAAGATAAGGAAGGGATAAATAAAACTTAGCTAAAAAATTCCATGTCAGGATAGAATATCCCACCTTGCTGATGCCCTAACCTTCCATTTCTCCTCCCATCATCCAGATCCTAGTTGACAAATATCTATATTTTTATTTCTTATGACTTGAAAAGTTATCATTGCCCTTATTTCAGATGGTTGAATGCATAGCGTTGTATCTCCCTCAAAGATCTTCAAATTTTACACAAACTGGTCCAAGGATCATCTAAATTGAACAACCCTTCACAAGATATGGCTCCTTAAATATGAGATATTTTTTTTGGAAAAAATTACCCTAATGCTACTCTTGTTTCAAACGGTTGTCTTCATATGGTCATATTTCCCTAAATACTTCTTGGATTATTTCATATGACCACTCATTTCAAAGCTCTTTGATTTCAACATAAATGGCACAATACTTGTCTAAATCAGACAACTTTATGCAAAGATATGGCTCTTAAAAGATGAGTTGTTTTTGAGAAAATTATCCCTAGCTCTAAGTTTGACACAACTTTGTTATGGTTGGATATAAGATAATATGGAAGTTCTTTCCTTCTAATTTGTGGGTGGTTGTTATTATTTGATTAAGAATACTATAGGCTAATTTTTGTGTGGTTTGAAGTGCTTGATATTGTCTTGTTAGATACAAATATATTTTTTGTGGATCTCTATGATGATATATGACAAGTAATTGATTCTAGTATAATTCAAATGCCATCATCTGTGTCATTAAAGAATCATGATTGATATAATTTCAGTGCATAGATATTGTTACTTTATGGTTAAACAAAAGGAAATATGAATGTGTAGAAATCATGATTTTATGGTTAACAACTATGCTTGAGTAGGAATTTCGAAATGTAATTTTTGAATGTAATATCTCATATCATGATTAATTTATAGAAACCATGAAATTGTAATTTACTAAAATAAATAAGAAAAATACTATATTGTTTTAGAAATATCTTCTTGCAAGATTATAGATTTTTGTTATTTTGATTATTGTAAATAAATAATTATCAAGGTTAAAAAAATTTACTACCTTCACATATTTGTCTCAACCCATTTAAAAAACCCTTGAAATGTAATATGCTATAAATTTTAAGAATACTTATTTCAAAAACATACACTATAATTTTTAAAAATGCATATTAAATTTAATTTATATTCTAATTTCTCTAGCTATAATTTTCATGTCTCTTTAGTACAACATTGATAGTTACTTATTTGATACCATCGTACTATGGGAAAATTCTAACATTACACTTTCTAAATATTAGTAAACAATTAGATTGATCAATAAAAATATGACAAGTTTGTGCAAGGGATTATTAAACAATGGTAAATGGAATACAATCATATGAGTTCAACTTAAGTTCAAATAATCATATTATCATGAAGGTGACATGATAATACAATTTTTTAAAATGACATGATAATGTAGTCATAATGTAATTTAGGTATGACTCATTTCAAACCCCATATAACTAATTAAGAAAATAAAAACATGAAAAATAGGCATCTTAGACCATCACATGAATAGGGACTTGAATTCACAAGATCATCACACAAATAGGAACATGAAAAGAGACTATGATAAAGGTAATTATTGTTGATTTCTAAGGAAGTTCCCTATTATGCATATGTGTAATGAAGTTAATTATATTAGGTCCATTCCATAGTTTGAAATAATTAAATTAAAAAAAATGAAATACCCCACTAGTATAATAAATGCATTTGATATGTATATAATGTTGTTTATGGATTAAGCTTCCTCTTATACACATGTATAAGTAATATGATAGGTGAGGTTAGCGGTATTAGGTTCACTCTAGGAAGTTGAGGTAATTAATTATAAAATCTAGGTGTTCTTCTTGAATAAGAAGTTAACATATTCTTAGTAATATGTGTTATTTTCTATTTAGTTTATCATGCTCCCATTGTGTTCCTTCTTGTTGGTCTAAAGGATTTAATTCATGTTGTATGCCTCTTTGTCATGCCCTAAAGCAAGGCTATGCAAATGACATATTAGTTCTTAAATAAGGGATATCTCATCTTTATGTTGTTTTATTGATTATTGTTCTTGTTTTTCTAATATTTTAGCTTGTTTATAATTTTTTTAATTTTAGTTTTTATTAGAGACATCTATTTTAAAATCCTATTATATTTTGAAAAGAAGTTGAAATTACTTTGGATTTCTCATATTTAAATATACAAATACATTAAATCAAATAATAGTGGATAATTGTCCACTAGTAAAAAATAACAACAATAGTACTAAATTGAGGGTATGTCATCGTAAAGCCAAGTATAGTATAATATAGATACTAGTAAAACTAATGTAAAAAACAACACAATTAATGCCATGTTTAGCAAGTAATACATCAAGTGTTTGCTTTAACAATTTTGAATTGGCTAACTAGAAGAACATCTAAAGGCTACTATAATTGAGGTTTTTCTATAAAACTAATGATACAAGTAATTGACTTCTTCCATTGGCAACTCCATGTAGTTGTTCAAATTATGCACATGGGATTGAATGCTAGAATATCAAAATAAGATATCAAAAAGTAAGTTTGACATTAAGACCCCTATGGAGGAATTGAACTGGTAAATATGCTCATACATATATGCTTCCATATTTATTTGAGGACAATGAGCCTATAGGTTTTGCACAAAGAAATATAATAATCTTATATGGATTTGCCAAGTAAAGCTATTTTCTAGGATATCTAAAAATATGAAAAGATATTTTCTAACTAAGACCAATTACATTAATAAAAAAGGTAATACAAAAATAAGTGAGAAATGGTTTCATCACTAGAGTAGAATGTACAAAGGGAGGGACATCCTAGCATGGATGTGAATGTTACAATAATAGGTAGTTTAAATTGGAGAAGTATCCAACCAAAGACTTGAAAATTCCTTTCTACTTTTATCTTTTATATTTGTATGATAATGTTTATCCATTCAAATATAGAGAATTTCACCAATAATTTGGAATTAAACCTATCTAATATGGGAAATGGAGAAAACAATAAAGGATATATAAGACATGATTTAAATAATATGTCAATAGTAAAAGTATCCATCTTGATGATCACAATGTTACGAATCAAAAAACAAGTTTGATTAAATACAACATGTAGAGAAGTAGGAAGATTATAGGTCACCTTGGATATTATCTAAGTGATAAAAAAATCAAGTAAAGTGGTCCCAAAAATCAAATAGTTTATTCATGTATTTTTCAAGAATGCCATCCTCTAACATTAGGGCACAAGGCTATTGGATTTTGATTGAAGAGTATAATTATGTTCCACCAAACACTTGATATTATAATTTTCAGCCCAAGGCATAAAGCGTCATGCTTCCATATCAAAATAGGTGCCACTTCTCCCTAAGCCTCCTTTTTTTTCTTTAAAGATAAAGGACCCTTAACTTGGAAATATTTGAAATTTATGACCTTGTCTTCCTAAAGGGTAGCTTGTCATTTATCTTTATGAGAAGCATTGTAAATTATATATCTAAAGAGTACTTTTCATGGTTCCAATTCATGTAATGATCCATGAACCTATTTAGTGTTGGCTTTTAAAGCCTTACTACCACAAAATATTATAGGTCCCAAATATAAAATAACCACAATATGAAAGGTAAAAGTAATAATATGATTACCAAAATAATATGAACTTATTAATTTTTATATCAAGGCTAATATAATAAATAAACAAACATTCATTTATATACTAAATTATGAATGTAATAGCCTATGTCATTCATGAACTATGCATGAAGAAAAACTTACAATATTAATTGCTCAAAAATATGTATACAAGCTTTATTACTTCTCTTCCTCTTACAATCAGATAATGAGATATATGAATTGGATTGATTTCCTATGGAGCATTATCTCCATAATATATCCATAGTAATGTGACTCTTCAAGTACTTGACTATTGCTCTCCATATGCCAAGTCTCATGACTCTTGGATTATCAACTTGCCACTTGCATACTAGATGGACACTTAACTCTAAGACACTTGCACACATCTACATGACTCTTCCACTTCTACATGCAATCCTAATCTAGGACACTTGTGCACATCCTCACATTACATATTTGCACTCTTACATACAAGACACTTGTGCACATTCTCTCAATCTACACTTGCACTTTATTTTACATGACACTTTGTGCATTTCCTGCACATTGACACTTACATAAAAGAGGAAATATAAATCACACTCTAAACTATAGACTCAACCCTAATATATTACATATTTACAATTGTACCATGAAGGTACCATGGGGGTACATTAGCATGTACAAAATAATGTAATATACGCCAACATTTAACTACCAATGACTTGTTTTATCTAAGGGATTCTAGTATTGATCTAGGCATGTGATCCTTTTGGGGCATGGATTTATGTCTAAATTTCCAAAATCCTAACCATACTTCAAGAACATAACTTTATGCTCATGACTCTATTTTGATTTAAGCAAATAGATCATTCCTTTATTTTTGCTTATATTTGTGTGTTTTGATTTGTTATACTTTATTATTTTTGGGTTGCACTCTTTCTTGATTTTCATGAACTCAAAACTCTAAGTATCAATGGTATTAGAGAATTCTATCTTTTGAGTGTATTCCCATAAAAAATATTAAGATATTAAAAATTTGGATAGCAGGCACACAATCCCTATGATTACCTCCATTATAATTCCAAATGATCTCAAATGGAAATTAGAATAGATGACATTGAGACAATTAATCCTTTCAAGTAGATTTTGAATGAATCTCTCATGAAATAGAGAAGTGAGATGATGGATCAATTTGCCCAAATTATTTAATGACTTCTTGTTGCAAATAATTCAACCTCCTCCTCATGGCCTCTCACTTCCCTAGCACCATTTAGTGCTCCACCTTTTAAGGTGTAGATGAATTTTGATATTCTACTTTTGAAGGAAAATTAATGTTTTTCCTTAAAAACATGACTGAGTTAGTTATCTTCATATTTTTATGTAAATAAATTCACCAACAGTGAGAAGGTCACTTTTGCACTCTTGAAAGCTTTATTTCCTATATAAATTTGGTAGTAAGCATATTGTAACAAGGTCAAGGAAAATAATGAATATGATGAAGTATTATTCAATGGGATTATCTCATGGAGGCCATCAATGAAGAATATTATCCCATGGGAGTCTATAAAGACAACTACATGCAATACAAAAAAAAGCATCAAGGTAAAGACCAATCTATTTAATATTATACTAATTATTTCTATTCCATAACAACAAAACTAGGTATTCAAGATATCAAAATACATCAAATCCTCAAGTATTATAGTGTGTTACAATGGTATATTTGATAGGTTATGTACCTCTTAAAATTCAAGACATTGGCCAAGGTATAAAATTGGTATCAAATTAGAGCATAAGCACAAAAATAAAAATAGAAAAGGAGAAGGATGAAATAACAAGAACTAGAACACCACCTATAAGCTAAAAAAAAGAAAGAGTAACATTCTAAAAAATGAATACAATGGGGACTAGCCCAAAAATCAAAATTAAAAGCAAAAAAAAACTTCCAAGAAAAGAATATCACAAGAGCAACTTACATCCAAGGGAGGAGTGTTGAGAAATTATGTCATTTTTTGTTGAGTATTAACCCTCTATATTCATAACATAATTGCCTTCACAGCCATAATTTGAGGATAAAGAGAAGCAAATCATGGAATTAGACCAAATATGAATATTTCTACCAAACATGTTACACCAAAAATCTTGCAAGAAGAGTCACAAACGGAGAAGTGTCCATTTCACTCATACATGTGCGTTAAGAAAAATCCATTACAATTAATTAATTATTGATCATGGGAGTTACAAGAATTTTTATTCTACTTAGATTGTAAAATTTAAAGGATTTGAATATATCTGTGACACCATATCCACAACCATCTAATATTAGATGGTTATTATAAGGGAGAGACATTTATGTCACTCAATAATATATCCTTTATTATATCATCACACCCTTCAAAGATGAAGTGCCATATGATGTTAAGTGCTTGGATATTTATGGTATGATTTTATGCCAACCATTTAGATGGAAAAAATAGGGCATGTATGAGTGTAGACCCAAAGTTTCATCATCATTGTCATATGTCAATACTTTAGAATACCATAGATATCTCCTCCTACCTCTATTTCCTTAATAAGTTCCAAATAATTTAGGAAGATGATAACAAAAATAAGAAATTTAATTTTGTTGATGATCAAGTCATTAAGTAGAGGAGGATTGTTGCTACATTGATTGTAGGATCTACAGAGCAAAAGCAAATGGACAAGATTCTAGTAGAATATAATGATTTGTTTAAATCACCAACTAGGATCCTACTTTGTTATGAGGTAAAGTATTCAATTGATTGGTGTGAAGATGAAAACACGACACTTAAATAATAAAGAAATCAAATAACCCAAATAAACACAAGATTACACAAAATAGATAGATTTATTCAGTAAGATGGGGGAGCCAAGAAACTCCTTTTGATACAATCTGTACTCAGTGAGTATTTGATACAAAGATTTACAAAATGCTAAGGTTCTATGAAACCCTAGCTACAATAATGAAGTGTCTTTAGATAGTGTGTCCTCGCTTCCAACAGAATGAGTGGGCTTCAGGTATCCGATGCTGGACCACTCCAGCTTCAACAAACGTTCAATAATATGTAGAATCTGCAGATCTACATACACAAAAATAGAGAAATGGATTAATAAAACATGTGAGGGATCCACAGTGTGAGACCCTCAGACATCAGTAAACCCTAACTAAAAAATGGATCAAATGGCATGCAAAACCCACAAATCATGTAATAGAATAAAACCAATAAAGATATACCTTTCTTGTGATGATTCCTCATTTTGTTGTTGTAGTTTTGATAGCAGATGGCATGATGCAGTAGTCTCTGATTCATATTTTTGTGGTTGCATTAGGCTCGAACGTGCACTTGACATGATTTGGTGCAGGATTCGTAGGCTCTGGAGTGAGCCTGCAATGCAGTAGGTGTAGGCGTGTGGTTGGCAAGCTCTACAATGAGCTTTACAAGCTTGGGAGAGCGCCTATGGTGAGGGTAAAATTTGTAGAATTAGATCTAGGGGATGCGATGAATGCAGCAAATTGATGGGAGTAGCGATGACGACAATGGAGGATGGAGAGGTGGAAAGGATGGATATGGGGATGGATGGAACAAAATAATTCCTATTGGCTAGCTAGGGCTTTGGATTTTTAGGGATTTATTTCTTTCTACTTCTCTAGGGCTTCGCCAATGATCTCCTCAAGATGCAAATTCTAATATTAGGGTTTTAGGGTTTGGGCATTTGTAAATGCCCTTATTTATAATCCAACCTAGGGTTTTATTAGGGTTTTAGCCTTGCACTTTTGATTGTGTGGCTAAGATTAAATTAGATCCTAAGGTTGAGATTACTTTTTAGATGTGGCATGGATTAATGAATATGGATGGTAGGGATTAGATTGGATTGGACGACTATGGTTAATTGAGTTTATAAATATATATTTTATAATAAATATATTATAATATAATATAAAATATTATATTAAATACAAAATAATATAAAATAATATTAAAATAATCTCAATTGGGTTAGGAAATGGTGGGAAAGGGTTAAAGTGGGCCTTTTGAAGGTGGGAAAGGTGGAATTGGACCAAATAATTGGCGGGAAAGGTGTATGGTGGATAAGTGGATGGTGGAATGGTTAGGATGGAGGGTTAGTGGCTATAATTTGGTGTCTATAGATGCCCCTTTTTGCACCATGTTGCGTGAAACATAATATGGTGCAAAGATACAAGACACCTATTTGGGCTATGGGTACAGAAGCAGCTTCTCTCCGTCGTTGGATCTGAGCACTGATGTTGAAGATAAAAGAATAAAGAATTTTTTGGATTTATTTTAGCTTACGCCCTCAATTGGTGAATGAGTTACGAATGTATCTCACAAGCCAATTGAAAATATTTGTGCCAGTGATGAATTCATGGTGTGAAATGCGATATGATTGTGAACGATATGAACAATGTTAAATGTGATATGATTGTGAACGATATAAATGATGTAAAATGTGATACCGTTTATGCCCCAACAGTAAGAAAGGGGTTGGTGTATAATACCATGTGATTGTGGATGATATGAATGATGTAAAATGTGATACCTTTTATGCCCCAACGGTGGGAAAGGGGTTGGTGTATAATACCATGTGATTGTGGATGATATGAATGATGTAAAATGTGATATCGTTTATGCCCCAATGGTGAGAAAGGGGTTGGTGTATAATACCATGTGATTGTGGATGATATGAATGATGTAAAATGTGATACCATTTATGCTTCAATGGTGGGAAAGGGGTTGGTGTATAATACCATGTGATTGTGGATGATATGAATGATGTAAAATGTGATACCGTTTATGCCTTAATGGTGGGAAAGGGGTTGGTGTATAATACCATGTGATTGTGGACAATATGAATGATGTAAAATATGACACCATTTTTGCCCCAACAGTGGGAAATGGGTTTGTGTATAATACCATGTGATTGTAAGATGTATCCTATCATGGGAAATCATAATCAAATTATGGTTGCCCCAAACTTTGGGATGATTCGATGTTGTTGAATAAGATGTCACAATGATGTCATTGAGTATGCAATTTATGAAGATGCATGATGAATAAGTCAACATAGGGGTGGGGTAGTGATTGTGGAAATTTCTTCATCAATTCTATAATGGAACCAATCAACCTACCGATATGTATTGTATGGTGATTGTTGTCAAATGAATGAGTGTTTGTGATTTTAATTATCCATGTTTTCGTGCCCTACAAAAAAGGGCATCAATTACCGCCTTTGAGAAAATTGTTCTTGGCAAAATTGTACTCAAAATGTGAGGTGTCAAATGTGATTGTGATCTTTGATGATGTGATAATGGATGATGATCATTGTAAAATGTCCTTATTGTATATTATTCATATTACTAAATTGCATGGATGACCATCATTGCAATCACCAAGTTTATAGAATAACCTACTAGATATGAGGTTTGTTTAACTCTAATTTTTGCACAATTGTATGTGATGGTGAAGGATATAATGCAGAATGATCAGATGTGAGTTTTGTGAAAAATTGGATTGTTTTGCTACATTTTGTGTCTTAATTAGTGTATTTTGAAGATTTGGTTTATTCTCGAAGATTATACTTGCAAAACGATTTCTGTTTTTACAAAACCTGATTTTAGGATGTCCATGATGTGTGGATGAAATTTGGTGAAATTTGGAGGTAAGCTACTATTTTGACTGCATTTGTCTTTGTGCAATTTTGTTGCTAGACGCACGACTACACCTATGGTGTCCTGCAGGCACACAGGTGCACCTGGGTGCGCTCGTAGGCACCTAGGTGAGCCTACAAATTTACAGGCATAAACTTGTGCCTGTATGTGCTATGGAAAGCTATAAATAGCTTTCTAAGTGAATCATGAGACTGACTTGTACATTTTTGACTTTGAGAAGCTGCGTTTGAGGAGTGGAGTGGGTGTGTGAGCTTAGTGAGGCTAGTGAAAAAATTGTGTGGAAGCTATGGCGGCGGAGGGATCGAATGCTACTAGTGGAGCTGAGTCACCATTTGCCCCGGTAATGTTTAAAAACACTTTATTTGTAATGCATGTTTTTATTATTATCATTTTTTTTGGGTAATAGTATTAATGAAATTATTTGTTGCTACAGTTGAGGGACATAGAGCCTCGACATCGATTTTCTCCTCTCATTCCTAGGATGAGGAAGAAGCTGACGACTGATGATTGGGCATTGTTGGGTAGGGTAGGCCTAGAGGGTGTGGCTAGGATTGATGTGGTGAGGGTGAATGAGGGATATCTCTCATCATTGATAGAGATATGGGACCCTAATAGGGAGACATTCCAGCTATCGATTGGGGAGGCTACTGTTATGCTTCAACACCCATTCAATAATATGTAGAATCTGTAGATCTACATACACAAAAATAGAGAAAGGGATTAATAACACCTATGAGGGCTCCATAGTGTGAGACCCTCAGACATCAATAAACCCTAACTAAAAATGGATCAAATGGCATGCAAAATCCACAAATCATGTAATAGAATAAAACCAATAAAGATATACCTTGCTTGTGATGATTCCTCATTTCATTGTTGTAATTTTGATAGCATATGGCATGATGCAGCAGGCTCTGATTCATGTTTCTGTGGTTGCAGCAGGCTTGAACATGCACTTGGTAGGCTCTGGTGTGAGCTTCATAGGCTCTGGAGTGAGCCTGTAATGCAGCAGGTATAGACATGTGCTTGGCAAGCTCTGTAGCGAGCTTCAAAAGCTTAGGAGAGCACCTGCGACGAGGGTAAAATCTAAAGAATCAGATTTTGGGGATGCAATGAATGTAGCAGATGGACGAGAGTTGTGGAAACGGTAATGGAGGATGGAGAGGTGGAAAGGATGGATATGGGGGATGGCTGGAACAACATAAGTCCTATTGGCTAGCTAGGGCTTTGGATTTTTAGGGCTCTATCTCTTTCTGCTTCACTAGGGCTTCGCCAATGATCTCCTCAAGATGCAAATTCTAATATCAAGGTTCCAGGGTTTGAGCATTTGCAAATGCCCTTATTTATAATCCAACCTAGGGTTTTCTTAGGGTTTTAGCCTTACACTTTTGATCGTGTGGCTAAGATTAAATTAGATCCTAAGGTTGAGATTACTTTTTAGATGTGGCATGGATTAATGAAGATGGACGGTGGGGATTAGATTGGATCGGATGGTTGTGGTTAATTGAGTTTATAAATATATATTTTATAATAAATATATTATAATATAATATAAAATATTATATTAAATACAAAATAATATAAAATAATATTAAAATAATCTCAATTGGGTTAGGAAATGGCGGAAAAAGGCTAAAGTGGGCCTTTTGAATGGCGGGAAAGGTGGAATTGGGCCAAATAATTGGTGAGAAAGGTGTATGGTGGACAAGTGGGTGGTGGAATGGTTAGGATGGAGGATTAGTGGCTGTAATTTGGTGTCTACAGATGCCCCTTTTTGTACCATGTTGCATGAAACACAATATGGTGCAAAAATACGAGACACCTATTTGGGCTATGGGCACAGAAGCAACTTCTCTCTATCGTTGGATTTGAGCACTGATGTTGAAGACAAAAGAATAAAGAATTTTTGGAATTTTTGTAGCTTACCCCCTCAATTTGCGAATGAGTTACGAATGTATCTCACAAGCCAATTGAAAATATTTGTTCAGTGATGAATGAATGGTGTGAAATGCAATATGATTGTGAATGATATGAATGATGTTAAATGTGATATGATTGTGAATGATATGAATGATGTAAAATGTGATACCGTTTATGCCCCAACGGTGGAATAAAGGGGTTGGTGTATAATACCATGTGTTTGTGGATGATATGAATGATGTAAAATATGATACCGTTTATGCCCCAACGGTGAGAAAGGGGTTGGTGTATAATACCATGTGATTGTGGATGATATGAATGATGTAAAATGTGATACCATTTATGCCCCAATGGTGGGAAAGGGGTTGGTGTATAATACCATGTGATTGTGGATGATATGAATGATGTAAAATGTGATACCATTTATGCCCCAATGGTGGGAAAGGGGTTGGTGTATAATACCATGTGATTGTGGATGATATGAATGATGTAAAATGTGATACCGTTTATGCCCCAACGGTGGGAAAGGGGTTGGTGTATAATACCATGTGATTGTGATATGTATCCTATCATGGGAAATCATAATCAAATTATGGTTACCCCAAACTTTGGGATGATTCGATGTTGTTGAATAAGATGTCACAATGGCATCATTGAGTATGCAATTTATGAAGATGCATGATGACTAAGTCAACGTAGGGGTGGGGTAGTGATTGTGGAAATTTCTTCACCAATTCCATAATGGAACCAATCAACCTACCGATATGTCTTGTATGGTGATTGTTGTCAAATGAATGAGTGTTTGTGATTTTGATTATCCGTGTTTTCGTGCCCCATGAAAAAGGGCATCAATGACCGCATTTGAGCAAATTGTTCTTGGCAAAGTTGTACTCAAAATGTGAGGTGCCAAATGTGATTGTGATCTTTGATGATGTGATAATGGATGATGATCATTGTCAAATGTCCTTATTGTAGATTATTCATCTTACCGAATTGCATGGATGACCATCGCTGCAATCACCAAGTTTATAGAATAACCTACTAGATACGAGGTTTGTTTAACTCTAATTTTTGCACAATTGTATGTGATGGTGAAGGATATAATGCAGAATGATCAGATGTGAGTTTTGTGAAAATTTGGATTGTTTTGCTACATTTTGTGCCTCAATTAGTGTATTTTGAAGATTTGGTTTATTCTCAAAAATTATGCTTGCAAAATGATTTTTGTTTTTATAAAACCTGATTTTAGGATGTGCATGATGTGTGGATGAAATTTGGTGAAATTTGGAGGAGGTAAGCTACTATTTTGATTGCATTTGTCTTTGTGCCATTTTGTTTCCAGGTGCACGACTGCACTTGTGGTCTCCCGCAGGCGTGCAGATGTTCCTGGGTGCGCCCGTAGGTGCCCAGGCGAGCCTACAAATTCATAGGTGCAGACCCGTGCCTGAATGCGCTAGGGAAAGCTATAAATAGCTTTCTGAGTGAATCGTGAGGCTCACTTGTGCATTTTTGACTTTGAGAAGCTACGTCTGAGGAGTGGAGTGGGTTTGTGAGCTTAGTGAGGCTAGTGAGAATTTGCATGAAAGCTATGGCGGCGGAGGGATCGAATGTTGCTAGTAGAGTTGAGGCACCATTTTCCCTGGTAATGTTTAAAAACACTTTATCTCTTGTGCATGTTTTTGTTATTATCATTTTTTTGGTAATAGTATTAATGAAATTGTTTGTTGCTATAGTTGAGGGACATAGAGCCTCGACATCAATTTTCTCCTCTCATTCCTAGGATGAGGAAGAAGCTGACGATTGATGATTGGGCATTGTTGGGTAGGGTAGGCCTAGAGGGTGTGGCTAGGCTTGATGTGGTGAGGGCAAATGAGGGATATCTCTCATCATTGATAGAGATATGGGACCCTGATAGGGGGACATTCTAGCTACCAACTAGGGAGGCTACTGTTACGCTTGAGGATGTATACCACATTCTCAAGGTTCCAGTAGAAGGGGAGAGGGTGGTAGTTGGTCATGACAAGAAGGTGGAGATGGAGCGGATGTTTGGGGACCGATGGCGGGAGGCCCGGATGGGAGATGGGGGTATATGCTATTTGAGCATGTACAAGGTGAAGGAGTTGGATGCACTCCCAGCCTTGATCATGTTCGTATTAGCAAACATAGTGCTACCTAATAGCACTGGTTGTAGGTTCCCTTGGAACCTATTGGGATTGGTGAGTGATCTGCTGATGGATCCTCGGGAGTATGCATGGGCGCCTGCCTTGTTGGCATAGTTATACCGAGAGCTATATGAGGTGATTCAGAGGGAGAGGAAGGGGATTGGATGCAGCTTCCTCCTACAGTGTTGGGCTTGGGAGCATTTTGCTGTGGCTCAGCCCGAGGGGTTGCCATGTCAGACATGGTAGATGGGGGAGCCTTATGCTAGGCGATGGGCAGTGGTGGAGGAGGTTCAACCGAGTCAAGAGGTGCATACCGGCTAGTGGTATCGGGATATGTGGTCGGGGTTGACTCAGGCGGATGTGACCTGGAGGCCATGGTGTGGAGCCTGATGGGATGGTGATGGGGAGCAACTACGTCGGGTGAGGCAGGCTCGATGGTTGGTTGGGCGAAGGGATGAGGAGGTGGAGTACTTCTAGTACTCATAGGTGTTGAGGCAATTTGGCTTGCCTCAAGGTGTGTCAGATGAGTCGATGTTGTATCGACATCGATGAGATGAGGGGATGTTGCCATGTGTAGAGCCATGGCAAGTGGTGATTGAGGATGATGAGGAGATGGAGGTCCCCAATGTAGATGATGTTGGGGTGACTCTAGAGTATGTGGAGTGGTTTGGTGCCCAACCAGTATGGGTACCAAAGATTACGGGTGATGAGGTATCATGGGTGACTCCAAAGAGGATGAGGGCTCAGCGGTCGATGGGTTGAAGACGGTCGAGGGGATCGGCTCAGCAGACATTGAGTATGGGGTTGGACAAGGAGGAGAGGGAGGATGATGAGGGGATGGGTGAGATCTCTGAGGTGGCTAGGTTGCGGGTAAATTTGGAGCAATTTTGTGAAAAGCGTGAGGTTATGCTCGAGACTCATAGGGAGTCATAGGCTACTATAGCTCGGCTGGAGGCAAAGCGGGCGGCATATGTGGCTAGTGATCAGGCTACGGTCACATGGCTTCAGGCAGAGATGTTGGTGAAGGAGCATCGACATCAGATGGAATTACGACATATTTGGGCTAGTGAGGCATATGCACATTCCTTGGAGGATGTGTGTATGCAAAACCATATTACATTGTCGGATCCTCCTTCTTCTATGGCTGAGCCATCTAGGCATACTAAGTCTAGGCAGAGTACTAGGTCGAGGGCTCCTACTAGGTCTCAGGGGTCCTCTCATGGACATTAGCTTAGTGCTTAGATGCACTATTTTGTATATGAGCCTTGGTGCTCCCTTGTAGCCTTTTTGGCATTCATTGTATATGCGATATTTATATATATACATGGCCTTTTATATATTTGTGTCATATTTTGTGTGAATGCTTTTTATGTTTTATGCAATTTGTGTTGAATGTTTTATGGATGCTTAATGTAGGCTAATCATGATGTGTATGCATAATGCCTATATGGATGATTAATGCAAGCTAAATGACATGTATATGAATGATGTTTATGTAGATGATCAACTAAATGACATGTGTTATGGATGATTAATGCAAGTAAATGTATAATGAATCTGCACTTATATGAGAGGAATGCATAGTGTTCGAATGATCTTTTTATAGTTCAAAAATTTTATTGGCCATTTTTGTTGTCCATTGTTTGGCAATTGGGGGTACCTAATTTGTTGGCATTTTTGCAACTTGAATTTTAATGAAGACATGGATGTTGATATGGAAGAAGATATGGATGTTGATATGGAAGAAGATATGGATGTTGATATGGAAAACTAAGAATGATTTTCAAAGACTCAAACATACTAGTGTCACTAACCAAACTCACTAGGTTGTCTAACTTTCTTTAGAACCAAATGTGTGTGTGAGTGATGTTCAATTACCGAGTCTTGAGCAAGACAATGACCCTATCCAATCAAGTACCAGTGTGTGTGCACGTGAAGTTCATTAACCCATTATGAGTAGATTGAGGTATGACCTGTTATGGAGATGACCTGAGGCTAGCCTATCCTTATGTGCATTCAGAGGTCTCCCTTTTTGGAGGAGAGACATGTCACCTCGCATGAGCTTACTCCACTGCCAGTCAAGCATCTATAGCCCCGGTGGAGATTCACTCCATAGTCCAATGGGATTGATCTTTTGGGCCTTGGGGATGACTACCCATCCTTCTAAGGGACATGTAGTACGATCCTTACAACTTTTAGGGATCAGGGGTGTAGGTGTTGAATTTGTTGATTTGTATAGAGCTTTGGGGAATCAGATTCTCAACCGAAGTGTGATGAGAATTTTGACCCTATCCTTACTACTCTATGTTTTTATGTTTATGTTTGGAGGAATTTTGGTAGTGGTGAAAACCACTATTTTTGCTTGGACTATGTTGCATGATGGGACAAGTGAGGGATATCTCTCTTTCACCCCGAGGTACTACCCAAGGATGGTACTAGCCCCCCTTATCTCATAATGTTTTTAAGATGTGATGGAATGTGGTTGGTTCAAGATTGTATTCAGAATCAATTGGCAATGCTCAAGACTTTCTTAGTATGTAAAGTGTGTTTTGGTCCTAAAGAAAATTGGACATCCATTTGGAGGTTGCTTGCTACACTAGAAATGGTTGAGTGACTAAAAACCTGGGCTTTGTGATTTTGGCATATGGTATTGTTGGCTTATGTATTTTGTAAAAGTTGCATGATTGTTTCAAACTAGGTACCCCCAATTGTTATAACTTGACTTTTTGTTTATGGCCATATCATCATTACTATGTTAGATCATTGAACATGGGATGGGATGAATGCAAATGTATATGCCTAATGCAATGGAGTATTGATATGTAAACTGAAATTGTATAGTGCAATGGAATATATATGATTTAATGTATGCGAATGAAACAATGTATGAATGCAAAAAGTGAAAATGCATGTCAAAATGTAAATGCAAATGGAGTGTATGCAATGTGTGCATGCCTATGTAATTTTTTTTTTAAAAGGCCATGTATATATATGAAGTGTCACTTTTAACAATAGAATACCTTTAAATGAAGAACATTAAGTGGTTCGGGTTCCTCTATTCCCTCTAAATCAACAAGTCTATTATGAATGTCGTTTTGTGTTGGTCATCAAGATTTATTATAATTTGGTTGTATCCTAAAAAAAATCCATGATGGAAAGCATTTCATGGCCTGCGTAGGTGTCGATAAGAGTATCAATGTTTGGAATAGGGAAGTCATCCTTAGGACACGCTTTATTTAGATCTCGAAAGTCATTACAAATGCGTATCGCCCCGTTGGGCTTGCGAACGGGTACCATGTTTGACAACCACTTAGGATAGTCAATAGGAACGATAAAATGTATGTCCAATAGCTTTTGTATTTCCTCTTTGACTATGAGGGCCATGGTAGGATGCATTCTCCTAAGTTTTTATTTGACCGGCTTGGCATCAGGATGCAAGGTGAGATTATGGACAACCAGGTCAGGGTCAAGGCCAGGCATATCCTTGTAGGACCATGCAAACACTTCTTTCTTTTTCTTGAGGAGAGCAATGAATTGCTCTTGTTCATCGGATGTTAAAATTTTGCCAAGCTTGACAACTTGGGGGTTGTCGGGATCCGAACTAAGGTTCACATTGATGGTATCTTCAATGGACATGTGTGAGCCTTCCTCAAGTTGATGTGGTGTTGGGATTAGATTTATGTCATCTAAGATGTCATCCAACTTTTCTTGCTTATCGCTGCCTAACTCTGCCTGAAAGACCTCGGGACCTCTAGTGGAAGGTGATGTGGGTGAATGTGGCGATGAAGGAGGAATATAGCTGGCCGAAGCCCTTAGCAGTTCCTCGGATAGGATGAGCTCTAAAAAGGAGGGTGGGGAGGAAATCCGGTCCAAGTCAATAAGGCTAATGTCAATTGGAATTGGCCTAGCCAGATCGTATGGATTACGGAGCGGGGTGAATAAGTCAATAGGATTCATATTGACTTAGTGGAAGGAAGGGTGGCTTGGATGGATGAATGGATGGAATGATTGGAGCTGAACCGATGTTGAATGGTGTTATCCCTGTAATAGACATGGCATTAACATGAGCAACACATTTTTTTTTGTTGTTTTGTTTTTGTTTTTTTTTAAATATGTACATATGTTACATTTCTTGGCTTATGTGTGTGGCTCAAGGTGGATTTCCTGGTGGGTCCACTTGTTCTTGTGGAAGAAGTAGATAGAATATGGGATGATGGATGGGGAACATTCGGAGGTAAAACTCTTCCTGTTGGGTGATGGGGACAATGGGATGTGACTCCTCTTCAGAATCGTCAGAAGCGTTTGACATGACTTCAAATTCTTCATAACTTTCATCATCGAAATCAAAGACAGGATATGAGAAGTTGATGGGGTCATCCTCGTTTACTTCGTCGATGCGAAGTTCTTGAAGGGCTTGTTCAAGAGAAGATGTTGAGGGTAATGGGTGGATGGGGTGATCTTCATCATTGAGGCTAAGATTTTTAAAGGCTTGCTCAAGAGAAGCAATGGAAGACAATGGGGTATAGCCTAAACCGGAATGATCATGGGCACCTCTATATGGGACCTCTAAAATATCATGCATCCCTTGCTCATGGGAACCTAGACCTTGACCTTGCCAATTGAACATGTTAAAGTAGCGAATGAGAAAATCCTCTATGTTAGGGATATTGGCACGCCTAGGCTCTTGTGGTTCTTTGGGTGGGTTTGCCCTAGTTGAGCAATCCAACCCTCCATAAACAAAGTTAATGCTATTTGGAGCTGCACTCATGTCGTAAACAATGCCTATGGATAAAGAACGATCTCGAGGACATCCAAAATATTTGGCTATTGGAATGGCTAGGGGTGTGATGGTGACGTCTTGGACCACATATTCACCTATACCAGGATTGGTGATGTGGACTTTGACTTGGGCTGGCATGGTTGATGGTGGGGATTCAGATGGCTCTGGATTGGTTATGGGTGGTGGTGAATTAAATATGTCACAATCCAAGAGTTTGACTTGTGAAACATCGACCGATGGAGTGGGATTGGATGGCGGTGTGGAATTAGAAGATGGAGGATGGGATAATGATGAAATAGAAGAAGTGGTTGTAGAAGAAGGGGTAGATGTGATGTACGATGTGCTAACAGTAGATTGACTATGACCACATGTACAAGAAGAAATGGATGTTTGAGGAGGTGATGTGATGGGTAGCTCCTCTATGATAGGAGCTTTAGAAGAGGATGTAGATGGATTGGAAGAAGGTGGATTAAGAGATGATGTGGATGGATTCGATGATGGTGCCAAGAATAAATGGGTGGAAGGTAACATGGATTCATAAGGATTTGAAATGAAATTACAATACTTAAAAGGTTCGACATCCGTAGGGATGCAATGGACTTGTCCATCATGAACATATTTCAAGCATTGGTGGAGAATTGAAGGAACACATTTCATTTCCCTCATCCAAGGTCTACCAAGGAGTATATTATATGCCATGGCTCCTTCCAAGATGTGAAACATGGTGTGCAATATTCTGGCCCCTACTTCTATAGGTAAAACAATAGTGCCAACTATGGTACACAAAGCATCGTTAAATGCTTTGAGGGTGAATGATGATTTGGAAATGTGGGATGGAGGTAATTTGAGGTGGATAAGGGCAGCGGTAGTAATGATATTGATTGATGAGCCGGTATCAATAAGGACTCTTTTGAATGGATTTCTATCTATTAGGGCCATTATGTGCAATGGAGGGTCTACTGATTCTGAATTCATTGATTTTACCTCAAAGTCATAAAAGGTAATTGATGGCTCCATGCACGTTCTAACACTCCCTACAAAGTTGTTGAAGGCATTAGAGTCTTGGGATTCTAACTCAATTGACTTGAGTATTTCCATTAAAGCTTCTCTATGCCTAGGGGATTGTTGGATAAGCTCATACACAAAAATTTTGGTTGATGCCATTTTCAAACTAGTGGTTAACCGGCTAGTTAAAGTTACCGCTGGCCTTATTGGATGAAGGATGGGCTGATTGGATGGATTGGATAGATTTATTGGTGGAGATGGATTTGGTGATGTTTGGATGGGAGGTGGGTTCGAAGGTTGTTGAGATTTTGTTGATTTTGCCTTTGCCCTCTAGTGACCACATGGACTGCTCCTACAAAGTTTTGGTATTGTTGGACATGATTTACTTGATTAGGAGGTGGTTGTTGATTGTTACCTCCTACATTATGTTGGACCTCCCCATGGTTAGGTAGAGGTGTCTGATATATGCCCAAATTTTTATTTTGTGGAGCTAAGGGGTTATCCACGTTAATGGCCCCTAGGTCTATGAGGTCTTGCACTATGTTTTTGAACATATGGCAGGAATTGATATCATGCCCATTTTGTCGATGGTATGGGAAAAACAAGTGCTCTCTATAATTTTTAGACCTTTTGGTGGGATCATCGGGCCTAATGTCTGGCAAGGCTAATTTATTGGTCTCATACAACCTTCGAAATATGGATGAATATGATTTCGCTAAAGGAGTGTATTGACGTTGGGGCCGATTGAATTGGCGATGGGTAGGTTGTTCCACAGTTGGCGTTGTGTTTTGTACCATTGGTGCTTGGGTTACTGATGGGACCGCATGATAGGTAATTTGTTGTTGCACTAGTTTTTGAGCCATTACGGGCTGGCTCATGACCACTTGATTGACTTGATTAGTTGTGTTAGCCGTTGAGGCTTGTGTTGATTTGGTTTGGCCAGTTTGATTATTTCGGTATTGGCCCCTATTTTGCCATTCTTTCTTCTTAGGCTTAATGACACCCTCTTGGATTTTTATCTCCTCAATGACACTAGCCTATGCTAAAGCCTCCTCAAATGTTCTATAAGTATTGAGTTGTAGCATCCAAGAGATGGGTTTTAAGCAACTCTTGGTAAAAAGTTTGATAATTTCTTCCATTGGGAGGGAGAATGGCAACTTGGTTATGATTGCCCTCCAATGGTTTCCAAAATCATAGATAGGTTCCTCATCCCATTGTTTCAAATAATATATATCCGATAAGGACACCTTCTTTCTAATATTAAGGGTGAAGCGTTCCAAGAATAGATCTATCAATTGATCAAAAGTATAAATACTATGTGTAGGCAATTGATTGTACCATTCAATGGCATCTCCCCCTAATGTTTGAGGAAACATTCGGAGCATAAGAGCATTATCATCGCTAATCCAAAAACATACGTGGATAAATGAACTCACATGCTCCTTAGGATCCTTAGTTCCCCTAAACTTGTCGAATTTTGGTACCATAAAATCTGTCGGATATGGCGGTGATGGTACCAAAGGGTGGATTGGTTGATGGATCAGTTGGCTTAATGTGAGCTTTTGGCTCATTATTCCTAGTGAATTTTGCATCAACTGATCAATTTGCTTTTGTATTGCCTGGAATCTAGGATCTTCTATTGGAATGTGAGGACCTTGGATTGTGTGGTGGTTGGTTGATGGGTTGGATGGTAGATGTTGGGGTGTGACCAGCATGGTATTGTGAAATGCATTGGGATGGGTGTGTGGTGAAGATTGATGGTTGAGGGATGGGGATGATTGATGAGGATGTTGATGGAAGAATGAGTTGTGTGGTTGGTTAGTGGCAATAGTAATTGGTATGGTTGATGTGTGGATTGATGGTGGATTAGGGATGGACACTATGGAAGGTTGGGGAACCCATGCTAGATTTTGATTGGTGAGTGGAGGTTGATTTGGAACTACTTGGGTCATAGGGTCTATGTTAACTGGTTGTTTTCCTTTTGTTCATTGTGAAAGCAACCTATTTATGAGCCCTAATGTGTCCGTAAGTTCTTGATTTGACCATGTATCAAAGGATGGGGTTGTGGTTGGATGAGATGATGGGAAGGTGGATGATGATGGATGAGAAGACATGGGTATGGTGGCTAAGTGAGATGATGGAGGGGTGGATGATGATGGATGAGAAGACATGGGTATGGTGCAAGTTGCATTTGATGTGACAACTTGGTGGTTAGGGATTTGTGAGGTAGCATTGACATACTCCTCATACAATGGGTTGGAATAGGTGGATGTGAGGTAAGTGTTTGGAACACTTGGGATTTGTTGTGGTTGGCTCATGGAAGAAGGCATACCATATTCATAACTTGAATTATGATATCCTTGGGTAAGGTGGGCGGTAGCCAATTCGGGTTCTTCAAATCCCTCTTGGCTAAGGGGCTCTAAGACATAGTTGGAGGACTTGTAGATGGCCCTCACTTTGTCCATGTCTATGTAGGTGGTGGTTGTTTCCACATTGTGTGGAAGGGTTCCTACTTGAGGTAGGGTATGGATATGACGATCCAGATAAAGTAGTTTGAACCATACTTTAGATGGGGCTACCGAAGTAGCGGGAGGATGGGAAGTGTTTTCCATTAAACTACTTTGATTTATTACTTTCTTTTGTTGTCTCGTTAGCACCATAAAGTAGTTAAACCAAAGATTCAAAGTTTATCAAAATCACACAAACTAAAAAAATTTTTTTCCAGAATTTAAAGTAAAGAAAACAATCAATCCTAGGTTTCACCGTGTGTGGCTTACCTTGTTCATTAATTATTTTCTCTCGTTAATGTGAGATTATTTTTAGAATTGTTGGCTTGTGTGTTTTGATGTAACTTAATCTTGTTTAAAGAAAACAAAGGTAAAAACTAAGGTTGGCCAGGGCAACGAGATTCTTGTTGGTAATGACCTCCAACAAGTTTGCTCGGGGGTAGTCCTATGGTTTCTAGGGCAGATATTGGTGGATGGAAATCACTGCCACCGTCACCAGATCTCAAGCAATGGTTGGTGATGAAATCCAACCACTACTGTTAAAAATGTGAACCGTGCAAGTGTGTGTGATTAATTTTATTAGATCTCTTGTTCTCTATGGTGTGCAAACAATATTAAAGATTACTAACTTTACTAATCTAAATCAGAAGCCAACACAAAGATACAAATTTCACCTAAAGAGCGTAGAGTACACCCTTAAAATCCCCTGCCTACAAGTGATTAAAATCACAAGAGCAACTCGAAGGGTTCGTCCACCTCTCTGCCAAAGGGGCCAGCCTAGGGCAAGATTACTTTATGCGTCAAGATGTTGTTCCTATTTAGATATGCAAAATTAAAGTGATATTTAACTCTAAAATGCAAAATCTAGGATGCTTTTTTGTTTCATATGCACTCCAAATGCAAACAATCACCTAGATCTACAACTTTAGAACAAGAAATGAATTTTGTGTAACTAAACACACACAAACCCTAAATGTAATTTGCTAAGGATTCTTTCCCAGATTACTTAGTGTTAAACCCAAAAACAACAAAAAAATAGTAGAAAGTAGAATACGTAAATCGCTAAATGGTAAACCAAGGTTATGGGGCCTACTTGGAAGCCTTAGCTCTGCTCCAAATTAATGCCAAGCATGGTTGGGCCTGTGTAGGCATAGCAAAGCACCTATGGTTGTTTGTAGATGCTTCCAAATGCTCTACGGATGTTGTCGAACACCTACATAATCTATAGATGTTGTTGAATGCCTACGTAATCTCTGAAGGTGCTGTAGACTGCTTCAGAAACCCTAGCAATGAAATCGATGACCTCTACGCTTCTAAAAATTCCTGTAACAAATAGAAATAAAATTAAGTTAGCAAGGTAGATCTATTAAATAATGAAACCCTTGTGGGGTCCCACCGTGATCGCCATTTGTGAAGACAAAAACATGACACTTAAACAATAAAGAAATCAAATGACCCAAATAAACACAAGATTGCACAAAATAGATAGATTTATTCAATAAGCAGGGGGAGCCAATAAACTCCTTTTGATACAATCTGTACTCAGTGAGTATTTGATACAAATATTTACAAAATGCTAGGGTTCTCCAAAACCCTAGCTACAACAATGAAGTGTCTTCAGATAGTGTGTCCTCGCTTCCAACAGAATGAGTGGGCTTTAGGTATCCGATGTCGGACCACTCCAGCTTCAACAACCATTCAACAATATGTAGAATCTGCAGATCTGCATACACAAAAATAGAGAAAGGGATTAATAACACTTGTGAGGGCTCCACAGTGTGAGACCCTCAGACATCGATAAACCCTAACTAAAAAATGGATCAAATGGCATGCAAAATCTACAAATCATGTAACATAATAAAACCAATAAAGATATACCTTGCTTGTGATGATTCCTCATTTCGTTGTTGCAGTTTTGACAGTAGATGGCATGATGCAACAGGCTCTGATTTGCATTTCTATGGTTGCAACAGGCTCGGACACGCACTTGGCAGGCTCTAGTGCGAGCTTCATAGGCTCTGGAGTGAGCCTGCAATGTAGTAGGTGCAGGCGTGCGCTTGGCAAGCTCTACAGTGAGCTTCGCAAGCTCGGGAGAGCACCTACAGTGAGGGTAAAATCTATAGAAGCAGATCTGGGGGATGCGACGAATGCAACGGATGGGCAAAAGTGGCGGTGACGACAATGGAGGATGGAGAGGTGGAAAGGATGGATATGGGGGATGGTTGGAATAGCAGAAGTCCTATTGGCTAGCTAGGGCTTTGGATTTTTAGGGCTCTATCTCTTTCTGCTTCGCTAGGGCTTCACCAATGATCTCCTCAAGATGCAAATTCTAATATCAGGGTTCCTAGGGTTTGAGCATTTGCAAATGCCCTTATTTATAATCCAACCTAGGGTTTTCTTAGGGTTTTAGCCTTACACTTTTGATCGTGTGGCTAAGATTAAATTAGATCCTAAGGTTGAGATTACTTTTTAGATGTGGCATGGATTAATGAAGATGGATGGTGGGGATTAGATTGGATCGGATGACTGTGGTTAATTGAGTTTATAAATATATATTTTATAATAAATATATTATAATATAATATAAAATATTATATTAAATATAAATATATAAAATAATATTAAAATAATCTCAATTGGGTTAGGAAATGGCGGGAAAGGGCTAAAGTGGGCCTTTTGAAGGCGGGAAAGGTGGAATTGGGCCAAATAATTGGTGGGAAAGGTGTATGGTGGACAAGTGGGTGGTGGAATGGTTAGGATGGAGGATTAGTGGTTGTAATTTGATGTCTACAATTGGTTTGTGATTTTCCTTTGCTTAATTCAATGTGTATCATAGATAAGTACTTAAAAACAATGAAATCAAAATAAAAATGCAAGAATTGATTTAGAAGGGGCACAATAGATCAAAATTCATCATATAGTAGTTTGTCTTGGATCCAAATATATATAAAATATGGATACTTTGTAGTGACTATAGAGCTATGAATAAAATTATTACAAATAATCATTATCCACTTCCTTAGATACATGGCCTATTGGACTAATAATGTGGTGCAAAGTTCTTCACAAAAATTAATTTCAAATTTAGATATCATCAGATACCCATCAAGTCTATAAACATATGGAACACTGAATTCAAATTCAAGGAGGGTTTATTTGAGTAATTATTATGCCTTTTGGCTTGATTAATACATCTACCATATTTATCAGGATGGTGAGTAATATCCTACATTATTAAACCAACTTAGATGACATTCTCATCTCTAGTAACATAGAAGAAAAATCTATAACATGTTAAATAGATACTTTAGTCTTCAAATATACAAGCTATATGCTAACTTCAATAACTATTCATTTGGCATGATAAATATTTAGTACCTTGGATGTATTGCTAACAAAGGAGTCCATATCCATGTCGATCCTAAGGATATTTAGGTAATGCTAGATAAAAAACTACTATTTTATTCATATTCATCTTAGATTTATACAACATACATGTCAAGATTAGTTGTTAACTGTCAACCTTGAATATCATATAATTGGCTTGTTTATTTGGAAGATACCTCTAACAATATTATTCTCTCCTAACTATAGCTCACAATACTAACAATAATATATTCTATATTTTTTATGAGCTTCTAGATAGATAACTATATGTTATATAAGAACTAAATAATGTAATAATATATTTTATCTAACATCCCCACTTATTACATTATTTGGGATAGCATATATTACTACTCCCCCTTAGTGTAGAGGAGTGAACAATGAAATTTTGCTGTAGCTTTGGCTATTGGCTCTGGCTCTTGCTAACTCTAGAATCTTTCTAAGCATAGATCAAAGAATCCTGAGATTATATTTTTTAATTATATTAGAGGAATTGATAACTCGTTACAATTTTCTATGCCTCTTCATGGGTTCAAATCTTGCTCCTTATCACCACTATAACCTCCAGTTGCATCAAGTAAACCTTTTACGTAGCTAGCTACGCTGACGCGACACACCCACCAGTACTATGGGGTCTAAGGGATTGGAACCCTGGTCTCCGCACTCCTACAGAAGCATTTTGATCGTTGAAGCAAACCCTTAGACCCTGAATCTCAATATTACATTATTCTATGAGAAAACTATGATTTATTTATGCCATATTTGGAGAACATATTTAATAGAAACCATGCAACATTTTGTCCCATTGTGTGATATTTGTTCATCCAAAATCAATATGAATCTTGTTGGTTATTTTATCTTTGTACCAATAAGTTGTCTGAGAGTGATTATGACCTCCACAGATTTTACAAGGATGCAAATGCCAACATCGAGTTGTCACATGTCCAAATCTTCCACAATGATTACAATAGTTTATGTGAGGGGTTTGTTTTGCTACACAAGTGGTGTCTCTTTTGATAAATTTGGTCTCATTACTTCCTGCTAGACCATTATAACCAAGGCCTACATTCTTTGGCCTTATATTTGATGTTATGGGCTCTCATATACATTGCCCATATTGTCCAAGTATTATGCCATTATAACCCATTTGTTTTATTAGCTTTGAGTCAATTCCTCTGGTGTGCTTTTCAAAGCACCCAAGTTCTAGTTCATGACATTCAACAACTTCATTATCTCCTTTCTGATGGACATCACTATCATCAATATCATTCAAGAAATTAGTATCACAAGATATATCCATATTTTTGAGAAGATCACTCGTGTCATAAGAAGAATTTTTCATCAAGGGCTAGAGGTCACTTGTGTCACAATAAACATTTCCACCAATGGTCAGAGGTTGCTTGTGTCACAACAAGCATTGACCACCATGGACTTGATCTTTAATTGCTTTTTTAGTTCCTATTTTTTATGCTTACAATATCCAATGTGATTAATGCTATTTAAATTGTCCTTACAATGTCTATAGGGATTAAAACACTAGTGTAAATAAGAACTTCACAACCATCAACATCTTTGATAATTTTTTGCAAAGAATACCTTAGTGTTACGAATTGACCCTCTTCATAAAGATATTTATCGTCTAGAAAATAATGACCCTCAACTGGTGTGGCACACTCATGAACTTCTGTTTGAGTCTTGGCATGATTTCTCTTTTCCTTTCCCATTAAAGGGTTGACCTCTTCCATAATTACACCTTTTACAATTTTTGATGATTTTGTGTAATCGTGCAAAAATATGGGGGTAAAGATATCATATTCCATCAAAAATACACCTTTTTACAATGCAATTATAATCATATTTTTAATTTTGTAAAATAAAACACTAGATTAACTTTGCAAAATTAAATAATATTGTGCCTCTTTGGAAAAATAATTACCCCCTTCTTTTTTCTTTCCTTTTTTTTTTTTTTAAGTAAAGGACCTTTGAAAAAATAGTTCCCACTTTAAAAGTAAAGTTGAATTTTAAAAATAAAAATTGCACCTGCTTTAACATCAAATACTTATGTTTTAAAAATGGGGCTAACGATATTCAAACTTGGATCCTATTCGTTGTTTGCCTTATTGTCTATGTTCTAACTAGTGTACCTAACCCACTAATTAGGTATTAATAGGCATGAGCTAAGTGTTAAAAAACCTCTCTTATGTGTGCCACTATTCAACCTCTCGTCTACCACCTTGGTGCTACTCATATATTAATAAATCATCTCTAGCACCGCTCCTTCATAGCCCAACCACCACTCTACTCAATCACTCCTTATTGATCCATGTGTTGCCTATGGATTTTAATTTTGCGAATGTCAAATATGCCAAGCATATGAGTTATGTTTTTATTTATTTATATTTATTACTATTGTTGCAAATAGTCATTGCTTCTTTGTCATAGATATCCAAATTGACTTTGTAGCACCCTAAAATTGGTGCAATAAACCTTAGCAATAATTAAAATTACCTTAGTAATAATTCAAATTCAAATTTTCAACCCCGAACCACCTTTTAACCGCTTTCCTCATTTTCCGTGCCATTTTTAGGATTTGTTGTGACCGTTGGACGATATCGTCGCCGATCAGACGATATCGCCTCAGATCGGACGATTTCGTCTGGACTAGAACGTCCAGACGATTTCGTCCCAAAACTGATTTTTCATAATTAGCTTCTGTTTCAACGGCGTCTCTAACCTGGGCAAAAGCGTGTCTACGCGGTTAGAGACTTCCCCCATTGGAGATCTCCCAAATTGGGATGATCTCCAACCTCCCAACCTCCTTCCTATGCCTATTTAATCTTAGGCCCTCCCCTTGACATTCCCCTGGCTGAATTTTTCTGCACTTCGAGTTTTACATGCATTAGAATGTCTTAGACTACTGTTTGCCTTTGTCCCTTTTCAAATTTTCTTGCAGGAACTTTGTCATTCTTCAGCCGGAGCAAGCTCAGATCATCGCAGACGATCCTGTACAATCTCGGACGATCTCGCACCAATTCGAGATGATTTCGACTGCAGTCAACATTGGGGGCAATCAGTGCCCTGAGTTTGCATTCTTTCTCCACTATCTACTGTTTTGCTTTGCATTAGTTAGACTTATTACTATTTTGCATCCTGGAGTTCACCCATATAGTTTTAATGCATAATAAAATCATAATTTGTCATTAAATCATTGTAATGCACTCATATTTTTGTTTATAATTATCAGTTTAATATTATTATTGTCATTCTACATCATTGCCCTCTGTTGGAATAGTTGCATTTTCTATATTTTGTATCTATTTCTCTGATTGCAGGTCTCTGACGAATTCGTCAGATCTCAGACGATCTTGTCTGATCGTAGACGATCCTGTCATATCAGAGGCGATCTTGACTGCTTCAAAAATTAGAACCTCCATCAGACATCCGGATCAGGTATGGCTTTTTAATCTAGCTTATTCTCTGTGTTTTCTATTCAAATCTACTTTTTGTATTCATTTAAATCTGCATTTCATATAGAACAGTTTAGATTCATTTGGCCAAACCTAGGATTTGAATGATTAAAGATAAAATTGAACACATCAAACACATTCCCAACCTAGGCGTGGAAACTGCCATTCAAAAGTTTCCTGGTGAACCCACCATCCGTCGAAAAATCACCTTAATACCCCTCCCCCGAGAGGCGGGACCTTCAAAGGGCCTCTCAGTCCGAGGTATTGTCCCATCCTTCCCGCATCCCCCTTTCGGGCGTGGATCCTTTAGCCTGAAGGTAAGGGTGCGGAAAATTTGGAACGATACATTTTGGTGAACCCGACGTGAAACTAAAACCTTTTGAAAACAAAAACAAAAACAAAAACAAAAAAACATAGATGCATTTAAAATCATTAGAAAACTACTAAGTTGCATATCATGTTTAGATGGTAGCTCCTAAGAAAAGACTAGCAGTTACTATAAATGTTGAAAACCAATTAGCAGCCATAGAAATCAATTCTGTGCTTAGTGTGACTGAAACAGATAGAAACCAACTTTTGTGGGACGAACTTGATAGGAGACTAGGTATCATTTCATCTAGGTCAACAGAGCTTAAACAAATCAAGAGGCTTGTCCTAGATAGAATCCTGGATCCTCATCAACTCATTTTTTATCATGAACTTCAGAGAGCTTGCCATAGGTGGTTAGCTTATAGGAGAGCCCTTGTGTCTTCGAGATTGTTCACCTTCGAGGAATACCTCGAGAATGCAGCCATTATACACCAATTCCTAGGTCGTGTAGAAGATCAAGAGGTCGTTCTTACGGATAGGGAAATATGGAATAGAGTTCCTAGAGCTGTGTTATATCGAGAGTATTGCCACGAGCTTTACTTCTACAAACCAGAATCTGAAACAGATAATATCACCATAGCACACTTTGTTGACTTCTTGAAAAACAATTTTCAATTTGAAGAAGAACATTTCATGACTCCTGAAGAACTTGAGCCCATTAATGATATTTATAAATTGTTTATAGAAAACTAGATCATTGCTTTCATTATTATTATTTCTTGCGTTTTGTGTGTTGTTTGTTATCTTTATAATATTGTTATAAAAAAAACAAGAAAAACCAAAAAACATAACAAAACCAAAACATTTTATTTTAAATACTATAGTAGGTATATAATTAAAATATATACCTCTTAAGCTTGTTGCATATATATATATATATATATATATATATTTATTTGCTGAAATCTAAGTTTAAGCACAATGACTAGACTTAGGAATGGTAAACAAACTGAAGAAGAAGAAGAAGAAGATTGGTTAGGAAAGAAAACAAAAAAATTAAATGCCCTTCCTGAGGATCCAATTCCAGAAGAAGAAACTCTAGAACAGCCAGAAGATGATCTGGCTGAAGAAAATGAACAACAAGAAAATGTTAGAGAGGAAGGATCCTCATCCCCTAGAATGGCTCCAGAAGGAATCTGTTACTTTTGATAACATAGATCATTTCTGGAAATTCTTCAATAATAATATTGGTGCTCTTAATATGGCAGTTCGTATTGATAGGGGACAAATTAGTGAAACTCAAGCAATCCTAGAAGAAGGATTTAACATGCACACTAATCCCTTGTCCTTCGTTGATCAAGAAAGTGATAAAGTCTGGACCATCCAATATGGATATGGCCACTATAATTCAGAACATGCAAAAACAACGAGGTTACCCAACCTCCTAAGGAACCTGTTATTGAGCCTAAAATCATTCCCACACAAAAGAGACCTTCATTCACTGCTTTATTTCGCCAAACTATTGATCAATATGCTTCAAATCGACAAAAACCTAAAATGAAGCCAAACACCAATTTTCAACAATCTGGGATACAACATAATACAACTTCAAAACTTCTTCATAACACCCTTCCTACCAACAATTTACACAATAGCAATATAGCATCTAATCTTCATGTCCCTCCATCATATGCTCACCAATCCCATATTAATACCCTACCGAACCAATATGGTGGGCAAACTCGATGTCTGGAAGCCATGGTGAAACAGTTAGCTTCCCGCATGGACCGAGATGGATCCCTACCGTCCCTCGTACAATTATCGAGAGATGTGTAGTCAGCCTCTAGATCCTATAGTTGTAGCACAACCATACCCTAAACACTTTCCCATGCCCGTCCTGCCTATATATAAAGGAACCGAAGATCCCATAGAGCATCTTCGCATGTTTAGGATAGCATGTCATGATATATCACATGATGACTTGTTATTACTAAAAATGTTCCCAAAAAGTTTAGGAGGAATGGCATTAGAGTGGTACTACCAATTGCCCACTCATTCTTTGAGAAATTTTGAAGAGACCGCTGAATCTTTTGTGCATCAATTTAGTGCCTATATCGAAAGGCATGTAACCATTAAAGATTTGTACAACTTAAAACAAGACAAAGATGAATGTTTTGCTGATTTCTTAGCTAGATGGAGGCAGTTGACAAGAAAACTGCACTTTGTGCTACCTTATAGGGAAATGTTGGACATTTTTATTAATAATTTGCAAGAAAAAATATCTTATGAGTTATCATCTGCTACCTTAACCACCTTCGATCAGGCTATAGACTTAGCTCGAAGAGTAGAAGATGCTCTCATTAGGAGAGGCCAGCTTAGGAAGAAAGATGATGAGAAAACATCCAGAAATCAATATAAAAACAAACAAGTTGTAGGTGACGGAGTCACTGACAACAAAAATGTTGCTAATATCAATACAACGAAGACAACAAAAAAATTTATATTGAAACCTCCTGATAAACCTCCTCGAGAGTTTACTAGATTGAATCAACCATTATCAACTATTCTACCCCAATTACTCGAAAGAGGTTTGATTCAATTACCTAATATCCGGGAACCTGATCCAACCATACCCGGATACAGAGCCGATTTACACTGTGATTTCCATAGAGGGCCTGGACACTCTACCAACTCTTGTAAAAGGTTAAAACATAAAATACAAGATCTGATTGATAATAATGAGATGGAGGTGCAAGCCTTCCAACCTAAACAAAATGCTCCTAATAATGCTCAAAAGAACATTCCCCAAAATCAAAATCAAAATGCTAATCAATCATTAGATATATTTCAACATCCTTTACCAAAACATGGTAAAGAGGTGGCCAATCAAATTGAGCATCATAATGTCCCTCCTCCTACCCGATATGTAGGAACTATTAGCGGACATTTACCTAATCATGATTTACAAAAATTTGACACAACTTTATCCATGGTCACGACCAGGCCCCTACATAATATTCAAACACCGGATCTCAGTGATGTAGAATCGGATATTGAAAGTGAAATAGACATCACCTCAAATCAATCGAATAGTTCTGAAGATGAATCAGATCCTATTCAACCTATCACAGATTCTATGGTTCCGGAAGAACCATTTCCTAGAAGAGTTACTACTCGACCCTCTTCTAATCAGTTCCTTTCTAATGAACAAGCTATAAATGCTAGACCAAGACCTATTCATCATCCTCAATATAACATTGTAGGTACCATCGGAGTCGTTACCAGACAACAAGCTCAAAATTCTCAACAAGAACCAAATCAGAACGATGGATCAACCCCATTTGTTTTGAAAAATCCCAATAAAGGGAATCATGCTCCTAATGTTCAATCTAAACCTCCTTATAATATTAATGAGCAATTATCCAATACTACAGCCAAAATTTCCCTTTTGGACTTATTAAGATCTTCTCCTACCCATAGAGATGAATTGATGCTTACATTAAGCCAAATGATGGTACCACAAAACATTCAACTTGAAGCCATGGCCAATACTATCATCACTAGAGAAGTTGATTGTATTGACTTTCGAGATAAAGATATACCACAACATAGTTTACATAAGGATAACCCCTTATATATTACTGCCCTAATAGGAGATGTAGGAGTCAAAAGGGTCTTGATTGATAATGGTTCATCTCTAAATATTTGCACTTTTGACTTCTACCAAAGATTTGGGTTTAGAAGTGATGAAATGAAGAAAAGTGACATGATCATAAAAGCTTTCAATGACGAAACACAAGAAACGTGTGGAGTTATCACCATCCCATTGCAAGTTGGTCCGAGAACCTTAGATACGACCGTGTTTATTGTACATTGCCCCGCATCATACAATATACTCTTGGGTCGTCCTTGGATCAATGCAATGCGGGCTGTCCCATCAACTTTACACCAATGTGTTAAATTCAAATTTAAAAATCAGTTGGTCACTATCCATGGTGATCCTAGACCCTTTGATATGTGTGCTTTGGCGAGAACCTGTTGGAGTTCAATTTTGCCCTGCTCTGTCATCCACACATCCTAATTCTTATTTTTCATCTAAACCTGTGAAACACACACCCATAACTTCATCTATTTCTCCTCCATTAATTTCACCCTCATATATAGCTCAACAATCTTCTAAACAAACCACACTAGAACCTCAAAAAGATCTTAAATCCACAACCAATCCTTCATGTTCCATCCCTATAATTTCAAAACCTATAGACCCATCTATTAACACCTCCACATTATCTACATCTATCATACCTTCCACATCTAAAGATATAGGGAATGATCCTTCTACATCTTATGCTCTTTCTGATGAACTCTTACCCGATTTATCTAACATTCTTATATCAGAAAAAACAAATGCTTCTATGCAAAATTCCATTATCTTAAGTAATTTGCCGCCATCTCCTCGTACTTTGGGCCTCCCACAACCTATGGGAAGTACTTACCAAGTCGGGAGTTGTGCCTTCATTTATAAGGGATATGACTGGGGAAGAATACCCGGGGAACATCAAAACTCATCATGAGGGATATGCTCGATGTTATTTTACTAATGAGTATATTAAAGCTAAACCTATAATGCTTAAAATGGGATATAAAGGGAAAGGCTTGGGACCTTTCCAAGATGGTATGAAAGAACCCTTTGAGGTAGAACCATGGCCCGCCCGATGTGGTGTGGGCCTATTTCCTAGTAAGGGTCAACCCTTCCCTTTTGAAGATGATGATCAACTCATATGTTATCAAGATTATTTGGATGGGCGTGATGATTTGCCTCTAAAAAATCAGCCATTTACATGCAATATGCTATCCATAGCTTATCCTGAAATGATTGCTGAATCCGATGATGAGTTGGAAGGAGATATTTTCCATGATGTCTCCGTTGAAGAGATGTTACACAATGGTTTTTATTTTGATGGTTCTATACCTACTATAGCCCAACTTGAGGCCACGACTCCTCAAGATGAATTATCCAAGTTAACCTTAAAAGAATTACAAGAATTGGGCGTTTCACCCGCCCCACCTAATTTTGAAAGAGATCTACACATGGAAGTAGAAAACGTCATTAAAGTTAACATTGGAGCCGAGGATAATCCCCACATAATCAATATTGGATCAGAATTAAGTCAAGAAAAACAAGAGCAATACATTGCATTCCTTAAAGAATATGAAGATGTCTTCGCTTGGACATATGAAGATATGCCAGGTTTAGACCCTTCCGTAGTCATGCATCACCTAGTAGTCCATCCGGATGCTAAACCTGTTAAACAGAAACTTAGAAAAATGCATCCCAAAGTGGCCTTGCTAGTCAAAGGGGAGTTAGAAAAACTCTTGAATGTTGTTTTTATACAAGCTATTGATTATGCTTGAATGGATCTCGAATGTAGTTCCAGTCACCAAGAAAGAAGCTACCAAAGTTAGGGTTTGCATGAGACTTTAGAGATATTAACGTTGCATGCCCTAAAGATGATTTTCCTCTTCCAAACATGGATCAAATCATTGATTTTACTTCCTTGGGAGTGGAATGATGTCCCTAATGGATGGATTTTTTGGTTATAATCAGATCAGGATAGCTCCTGAAGATCAGGCTAAAACAGCCTTTATTACCCCTTGGGGAACCTTTTGTTGGAAAGTGATGCCATTTGGCTTAAAGAACGCAGGTGCAACCTATCAACGAGCTATGACTTATATTTTTCATGACATGATGCATGATATCCTACATGATTACGTAGATGATATCATAGCTCGTTCCATCAAAGAAGATGATCATTTAAATGACTTAAGGACAGTGTTTGATCGGTTAAGGGAATATCTTATCCGACTAAATCCTGCTAAATGCATATTCGAAGTTAAGTCCGGTAAACTATTAGGGGTTATAGTTTCTTTACGTGGCATCGAAATCGACCCTCTCAAGATTGCGGCTATCACTGATATGCCCGCACCTACCAATATATCTGAGTTACGAAGTTTACAAGGTAAGCTTCAAGCTATCCAGTCGCTTCATCGATAAGTGGCGGACAAAACCGGTCCCTTTCTTAAGCTTCTTAAGAAGGATGTCCCTTTTAATTGGGACGACGAATGTAAGGAAGCTTTTGAACTTCTCAAACAATACCTCCTTAACCCACCTGTGCTTTCACCGCCTAGACCTGATCGCCCATTTATCCTGTATATTTCAGCTTCAGATTTTGCTTTAGGAGCTATGTTAGCTCAACTTGATGATGAGAAAAGAGAACGTGCTAATTATTATATTAGCCAAACTTTAATTAGTTATGAAACCCGCTACACAACATTAGAAAAACTATGTCTAGCAATCATATTTTCTACGCAAAAATTATGCCATTATATGCTCGGTCAGAAAACTTATGTCATTGCTAAATATGATCCCTTGCGGTATCTCATGAGTCGACCTTATTTATCGGGTCGCACAACAAAGTGGGTTCTTGCTCTAAGCGAGTTTGAACTCACGTTTATAGGACAGAAGTCTGTTAAGGGTCAAATCATAGCAGATCAATTAGTCTGCTGCACCCTTAGAGTCTACCCATCCCCTCATCATTGAGTTTCTCGATGAATGCCTTCAATTAGAGGCAGACCATGTTGAACAATGGTCCTTATACTTTGATGGAGCCCGATGCATGAGTGGGGCTGGTGCAGGTATTATTTTAATATCTCCACAAAAACACATTATACCTTTGTCCTTTAAATTAACATTTGCTTGCACCAATAATACTTCTGAATATGAAGCTCTAATCCTTGGATTACGAGCTGCCTTGGCGCTAAAAATTAAACATCTGCTAGTTTTTGGTGATTCTCAACTTGTTATAAACCAAATTAATGAAGTTTATCGAGACCAGAGATGATAAATTGCGCCCATATAAAGCATATGTTTTACAATTAATATCTCTATTTGATCAAGTTACCTTGGAAGCTATTCCTCGAACTAGCAACCGTGCGGCTGACGCTATGGCCGCAATTGCATCTCTTCTGCCCTTGGAGTTAGATGACGAATATGCCACCATCATTATTCGTCGACTCCAGGAACCCGCTTCAAATAAGTCATGCTTAGAACCTTTGGATGTGTTTCTAATCAATGAAACTACTCCTGAACCTTGGTATACGGATATATTTGATTTTCTTCACAATGGGACTTTCCCTGCCGAGTTCTAATAGAAACCGACGTCGGTTATTACGTAGACGAGCAAGTCGATTTGTAATAATTGGCAATACTTTATATAGGAGATCTTTTGAAGGTATCCTATTGAGATGTTTGAATTTAGAAGAATCCAGATCAGCTTTGAGTGAAGCCCACGATGGATCTTGTGGAGGACACTTCGGTGGTAGTGTCATTGCTAAAAATCTCCTTAGGATAGGATACTTTTGGCCTACCATGGAGAATGATGCACATGATTATGTGCGCCATTGCGACAAGTGCCAGAAACATGCTGACCTTGTCCATGCCCCTGCATAAGAGCTGTAGGCTATTTCATCTCCTTGGCCCTTTTCAAAATGGGGCTTAGACATTATTGGCAAAATTAATCCTGTGTCATCCGATGGACACAAATTCATCATAACCGCCATTGAGTATTTCACGAAGTGGGTTGAAGCTATGCCTTTAGCTTCTTGCACTTGGAACACAAGTCTCTAAATTTATTTTTAATCAAATCATTTGTAGGTTCGAAATTCTTGCAAATCTCATCTCAGACAATGGAACTTGTTTCAAAAATAAAGATGTTAAGAAATTATGCCAAAAATATAAGATTCAACATCGTTGGTCCACTCCCTATTATCCTCAGGGTAATGGCCAAGCAGAAGCTTCTAACAAAACCTTAATCAAAATTCTCAAAAAATTGGTCAATAAATCGCGTCGCACTGGCACATTCAATTATATCCAGCTTTGTGGGCATATCGCACTAGCGTTCGTACTCCCATAGGTACTTCACCTTTTGTTTTGGTTTATGGCGCTGAAGCTATTTTTCCCTTTGAATTAGAAGTTCCTTCTTTGGCTCTACTACTTCAAGATACCGAAGTAGGAGATGAATATCGAGCTGGCAGACTCAGTCAGCTGGAACTCCTAGATGAAAAGCGCATCAATGCTTTGGAGCATCTTCGTGCCTACCAAAACAAGCTTAAAAGATCATATGCTAAGAAAGTTCGTCATCGATCCTTTGAGGTCGGCGACCTTGTTTTAAAAGAAAATAAAAAAAATACTAATGCAACTAAAGACCTTAAAGGTAAATTTGAGCCCAACTGGCTTGGACCATATATTATCACTGCTAAATTTGAATCGGGAGCATACAAATTATCTACCTTAGATGGTAAAGAACTTAAAGAACCCATGAACATTTTGCATCTTAAACGTTACTATGCGTAAAAATTGGTCATTTCATCATTGTATATATTTGTTTAAAATATTTCAAAAAAACCACTATCTTGTATTTCTTTCAATTTATAAACTTAAAAATATAAAAACACCAAAAACATTCAAAATCATCAAAATCTTCAAAAACATCTTTTATTTTTGTACTTCTCAAATTGTGACATATTGCAGTTATATTTTCAGTTATTTTGGATAAATTAGCATTTATTTGGAATCCCGCACTTTCACATTCACATGAATAAATATCTTGATTTATTTGGTATGATTACTAATCTCTCTTATATCAAAGTCCACAAAATTCAATTAAATAAAGTTTGAGCACAGAGAATTGATCTTGTTATTTACTTAAACCAAGCATATCCTTTCACAATAAAATGATTATATTTGTAATGTCCATGCTATGCTACATAGTAGAAGTGGTTTCTTGAGCGAAAAGTTTCCCCTGCTATCCTATCATGCACATGGTCTAGAATCTTTGAGAATTGACAAAAGGACAAGCTCACCCCTACCCGAGAATAAAAATCCCTTGCTCTACAGCTAATCCGAGCAAGTATCCCTAGCATAGGAAGAAAAGAAAAGTTCAAGAAAAAGAGAAAAAGAAAAAGGTTATTTCAGCATTATCTCAAATATCAAAGCAAAAGATACGAAAAAAAAAAAAAAAAGAAAAGAAAGAAAAAGCAAAGAAAGCAAAACAAGCAAAAGCAAAAGCAATAAAATCCCTTTCCCTACCCATTGAAAAGAAAAGAAGGGTTGATGAGCTTGAATCCCTGGAATTCTCAATTATTCGAAAAGCTGTGAGATAAGCCCCATAACAGGTGGTTTGTGCCCAACCCGCTTGGCCTTGGGTAACTCCTAGCGTGGTGATATGTCCGTCACATTAGCGACCTTCTTTTGTATAGACCTATGTCTGCTTATGGATTAGCTAGCTCTTGATAACCCGACTTACATAGTAGTCTGGTATGGTTATATGCATCTAAATCATGGTTAATGAACACTTATTTGGTTAATTCAAATCACTTGTATCAAATTATCTTGCTCAAAACTGGTAAATGCACAAAGCAATTGCACACACATTTGTATTTGAGAGATTTTGTGTATCATTATGATAAATCAAGATCGGAAATGAACTCACATACGCACATGGGATTCCTTATAAATCTAACTTTTGTCTTTAAGATACTTTGAAATATTTTTGCAAATTGTCTGGAATAATTTCATTTTCTTCTCTGAGAACAGTTGTTTAGTATAAAGACAACTACATGCATTACCAAAAAAATCAAAATCATTTTTAAAAAACATGCAATAAAGTTACATTTATATATAACTTTTGACTTTCGCGACGATGGTATAATTCCAAAACCAAAATTGGAATTTTATGCCTAGCACAAGTCCTCATCTTCATATTTTCTGTTTATTTTCAAAAATTAAAAATCAACCATGCAATAAAACTATTATTTTCTTCTTTGGATTTCGCGATGATGGTATAAGTCTATACCTATAATTCTATGCCTAGCGCAAACCATCGAACTAATTTTATTTTCCCATTTATTTCAAATCATAAAAACATATGACTTAAATCATTATGTTACACAATTATGCTTTACAAACAAACGAACACTTATTCTATTTCATGTCATTATGTTCAAATTCAATATTGCAACCATGGTATAAATTCTAAGGAATTGTTCAAAATTTTATCACACTTAGGAATTTATGCCTAGCAAAAATCATTTTAAAATATTTCATGCATACTATTTTTATGAAAATCTGAAAACAAATCATCAAACCATCATCATTTCTATCATCACAAAGTCTTAAGACAGTCTCTTAAGCACTCTTTTACTTTTAACAATATTTCTATACTAGGATTAGCTTGACGACCGAGTGAGCGGCGACTCCATGAAATGGTCTATAATAGCGACAATGTCCTTTGAAATTATTGTTAGAAGTCCCTTTTATTTTTATCAAATTATCCCACAAACAACCAATTTGTTTACATCAGATTATTTCATTTAAATTTTAAAAGCATGACATTCAAACCATAATATTTCCAAACGACATAATTACATGAATCATCAAATCAATCACACCAAAACATTAAAGCATCATACAAACACATAAGACAAGTCATATGATCAAAAATATCTCATCTATATATATATCAACAATATATACATCATCTCAAAACTGGATCGGTATGCCACAATCTGTACCTCGGCATACTCAATCCTCTATCAAAAATAATAAACACTATGTATCAATCTGTGTAGTGTAGTCTGTAGCAGCTAGCCTCGAGAACCCCTCGAGCTCTCAGCCTCATCTCCTCCCCTACCCTGAGGTGGACGAGGTGGCCCCATCGTAGTCCGTGTGGTGCTATGAGTCCTGGACTCTGATCATGATGATGTCCTCGATGACCTCATCATGACAGGCTCCGCAATGGGGGCCGACAGCGGTAACCTCTGCCCCTCTGGCACCATCTGGTAGTATAGCGTCTGATAGAATGTGATCTGGGCAATAGCCCATGCTAGGTCCCGAGTGCTCGCCCCTCCGCTCCGTGCTCTGAGGCGTGCGACCTCATCTCTGAGCTATGTGGCCTCCTCTCGGTGTCGTGCAGCCTCATCCTGCAAGGACTGCACCTGAGCCTGGAGACAAATAGTCTCCACCCGGAGAGTAGCCATCTCGCTACTCTCTCCTACCTCGACACCCTTGCCCTTATCGGGCGATGGTGGCCTCTCTCTCTGTGGAGAAGGGGGTCTCTCCTCCCTCCTCTCCCGCTGTCGCGGCCTCTACTGAGCCTGTGGCCTCCTCTGCTCTCTCCCGCTGTGACCCTGTGCCACCTCAATGGCCGCCTGGCGCTGCCTCCCCATCCGATGCACAACTACATGAATCGGACCCTGAGCCCTCGTCATCCGAGGAGGGCGGATGCCTACGTACCAGGCATCATAGCCGTCGGCAACCCCAACGTCATCACCATCCATTGGCTGGATGGGGGCATCGTCCGCGTCCTGACTCTAGAATCGCTGCATATCTGGAGCCCCGCTAACTGTAGTGTTATCCCGGATGGTCCGGGAAAACTCGTAGTCCCTGAGAGATGGGATCCCCTATTGTAGACCGAACTACCTCAAAACTCGGTCGTAGCGGTGGAGCTCCACCTCTCCCCTCTCCATCCTCGGCCAACGAGATCACCTGATGCGAGCCAACTCCTGTCCTGTCCTCGGCCCACCCTGGATGATCTCTCCAAGGCCTCCAGGTGATCTGGTCGGAGACAAGGTCATCAAGTAGTCTCCGGGACATTGGCAGATCTATCCACCATTGTGACCCTCTCTGGAGCCACCAGTAGAAAACTCGGGGCCTCTCCCCGTCAATCCCTATCAGTGGGAGCCCTACCGGCCTCCACACCGTGATGTGCTCCCAACACCAAACCTATAGCAGTGATGTCATGACTAGACATCGACCGCCCTTGTATACGACCCCATGCAGGATCCTATACAATCGGCATAGTACAAAGCTCCCCCAAGAAAACCTGTACCCGTGGTCTCTCATGTCGTAGACCACATCTGTCAGTAGCCATGGTAGTCTGCATCCACTCTGATGGCATAGCAGCAGACCACCTACCACCCTAGCCAAAACTTGTGTCAGTCTAGATGCCCCAGGCATCTGGCGTAGCGACTCGATGTTCACTCCGCCCTTCTCCAAGGCGAAGCTCGGATCTCCGCACAGTCGCATCATCGCGTGGCCCTGATTGGCCATGGGAGTTATTAGCCATCCTTGTATGGGGATCCTCAAAATCCTCCATACATCCTCCAATGTGGGAGTCATCTCCCTTGTCGATAACCGAAAACAAGAAGAACCCGGATACCACCTCTCTGCTAGGGTTCTCAATAGCCCCATATATGTAGAAACCTGTGGCATATCTGCCACGTGCTGCAAGCCGACCTGTGCCAACTGATCTCGCTCTGCCTAAGATAGAGTGGCCAAGTCATCCTTCAGACCCCCGTATTTCCATTCTCGGCTCTTTAGTAATCCTCTCTGCAACATAAACAACAAAACAATAAAAATCATTAATAAAACAGTGATTAAAAATGCAAGTAAAATAAGTTCACTTTCATACAAATGATGATATCGTCCACTATTGGATGATATCGTCCCAAATTTGAGCAAATTCATCTTCGATTTCGTAAGAGGGAATCGTCCCTTATTGGACGAAATCGTCCCCATATCGTCGATTTCGCCCCTGGACGAAATCGACGATATCGAGATGATTTTGACGAAATCGAGATGATTTCGTCCCGACGACGTCGATGGCCCAAAAATGGCCGCGATGCTCAAAAATCAGTCAAAATTAATCTAAAAAGCATGAAATTCAAAATTAAAGCATTCTAAATTAAGTTTGGATCCTTACCCGTAGCCCGCACCGGACCTTTGTCGATCTGTGTGCTGTCTCAACCATCTTGTCTGCAGAGCTCTAGAAACCAAGAAAAATGAATAGTAACAATGAATTAGGGTTTTACCCTATTTTTCTTAATTTTATTAAAAAACAATTAAAAACATTTTTAAAATTTTGCTTTTCTGCATTTTTACCTCAAACATTCGATTTGGGTAAAAACACGGAGGGGGCACCATAGTAAGCTGTCGTACGATTCAACCTAGAATCGTCACCTAAAAATGGGAATAATTTTTTCTTTCTTCAAAAAATTTGCTAAAGAGGGGGAAAAATGTAGCACCCTAAAATTGGCGCAGTAAACCTTAGTGTATCGCTCCAAATTTTTTGCATCCCTACCTTCAGGCTATTGGATCCGCACCCGGAAGGAGGATGGGAAAAGGATGGTGCGGTACCTCGGACGAGAGGACTTCACGAAGGTCCCGCCTCTCAAGGGAGGTGTATTTTGGTGATTTTTCGACGGATGGTGGGTTCACCAGGAAACATTTGGCGGCAGTTTCCATGCCTAGGTTTTGGAATGTGTTTAGATGAGTTCGTTTTATCCTTTAAGCATTCATCCTAGGTTTGGCCGAATGAATCTAACTTAATCTATATGAAAATGCAACTTTCAATGAATACAAAAAACAGATTTTGAAAGCAAAAAATAGAGAATTTACAGGAGGAAAATGGGGAATACCTGATCCGGATGTCTGAAGAAGATTACGTGGTTGATGCAGTCTGGATCGTCTAGAATTCTATAGAATCGCCTGTAATCCGACAGAATCGTCCGAAATCGACAGATTCGTCTGGAATCTGACAGAATTGTCTGAGACTGATAGAATCATCTGAGATCCGACGAATTCGTCAGAGACCCGCAAAACAACAAACAGATGCAAAATACAAAAAAATCTACTGTGCAGATAGAGGTAAATTACATAAAATTGCAATATGAATACTGAAAAATATTTAAAAATAGAATTTAAAGCAAATTACTGTACTTTAATGGCAGATTATGAGCTTAACATGCAATCTAGACTAGATGGGTGAACTCCAGATGCAAAATAGGATAAAAACTAAATAGATTATCTAATTTGCAAAACAAAATAACAGAGACAAAGTTGAGAAAAGCAAACTCCAGGCACTGATTGCCTCGATGTGGACTGCGATCGAGATCGTCTCGCATCAGTACGAAATCGTCTCGAATTTGATGAGATCGTCTCCGATCTTGACAGGTTCATCGGCGGCGATGGGTGCTGGCTCCGACTGAAAATCAGTGGTGTACCTACAAAAAAATGGCTATAGGACTAGTGCAAAAGATAGATTATGATGTTTTAGTACAGAGGGATTCAGTTTGCAGATAAATTCAGCCAGGGGTTGGGGAGGGAAAATCTTAGAGTTTAAATAGGCTTAGGGAGTGTTGTTGGGAGGTTGGAGATCTTCCCAATTTGGGAGATCTCCAACGGGGGAAGGTCCCAACGGCGCAGACACGCTTCTGCCCGGATTGGAGACCCGTTGGAACGGATTCCAACTATGCAAATTCAGTTTTGCGACAAAATCGTCCGGACGTTCTAGTCCAGACGAAATCGTCAAATCTGGGCGATATCGTCGATCGGCGACGATATCGTCCAACGGTCAAAACAACCTCTAAAAATGGCGCGAAAAAAGGGGAAACGGGTTTCTCGGCGGTTAACGGGCGGTTTGGGAGGTTAAATTTGAATTTAAATTTATTTACTAAGGTGAATGTAATTATTCCAATTTTACTGCGCCAATTTTAGGGTGCTACATTTTTCCCCCTCTTTAGCGAATTTTTCGAAGAAAATGCGTTAAAGATGAGTTCTTCTCGATCTACGAGAAAGCAAAAAATTATACCCATTTTTAGGCGACGATTCTTGGTCGAATCGTACGACAACTTACTATGGTGCCCCCTCCGTGTTTTTACCCAAATCGAACGTTTGAGGTAAAAACGCGGAAAAGCAAAATTAATTTGAATTATTTTTGAATGAAATTATGTTTGATATATGATATGTTTTTGATCATATGACTTGTGTTATGTGTATGTTTATGATGCTTTTATGTTTGATTGATTGATTTGATAATTCATGTAATTATGTCGTTGGAAATATTATAATTTGAATGTCATGCTGTAATATTTTAAATGAAATAATCTGATGTAACAAATTGGTTGTTTGTGATGCAATAATTTTGATAAAAATAAAAAGAGACTTCTAACAATAATTTCAAAGGACATTGTCGCTATTATAGACCATTTCATGGAGTCGCTGCTCACTCGGTCGTCAAGCTAATCCCATTTATAGAAATATTGTTAAAAGTAAAAGAGTGCTTAAGAGACTTGTCTTAAGACTTTGGTGCAATAGTGCAAATGATGATGATGATGATGATTTGTTTTCAGATTTCCATGAAAAATATTATGCATGAAATATTTTTAAAATGATTTTTGCTAGGCATAAATTCCTAAGTGTGATAAAATTTTTGGATAATTCCTTAGGAATTATACCATCATTGCAAAATTAAAGGTTGACATAATGACATGAAATAATGAAAATGTGTTTGCTTTTGAAAAGCATAATTTGTGTAAAATGAAGTCATATGGTTTTTATGATTTTTGATAAAATGGGGAATAAAAATTGTTACAATGGTTTGCGCTAGGCATAGAATATGTAGGTATAGACTTATACCATCATCGCGAAAATCAAAGAAAATAGTTTTATTGCATGGTTGATTTTTGATGAACAAAAAATATGAAAATGAGGACTTGCGCTAGGCATATAATTTCAATTTTGGTTTTGAAACTATACCATCGTCGCGAAAGTCGATATGATATGTATGATATGTTTTGAAAGAAATTTGTGATTTTTCTATTATATAGTTGTCTTTATGAAAAATAATTGTACTTGATTTATTCCAAACAAGTTGCAAAAATAATATTTCAAAGTATTTTGAAGACAAAAATTAGATTTATAAGGAATCCCATGTGCATATGTGAATTCATTTCCAATCTTGATTTATCATAATGATAGACAAAATCTCTCAAATACAAATGTGTGTGCAATTGTATTGTTCATTTACCAGGTTTGAGCAAGATACTATGATACAAGTGATTTGAAGAAACCAAATAAGTGTTCATTAACCATGATGTAGATGCATATAACCATATTAGACTACTATGTAGATCGGATTATCAAGAGCTAGCTAATCCATAAGCAGACATAGGTCCGTACAAAAGAAGGTCGCTAATGTGACGGACATATCGCCACGCTAGGAGTTACCCAAGGCCAAGCGGGTTGGGCACAAACCACCTGTTATGGGGCTTACCTCACAGTTTTCGAATAATTGAGAATTCCAGGGATTCAAGCTCATCAACCCTTCTTTTCTTTTCAAAGGGTAGGGAAAGGGATTTTATTGCTTTCTTGCTTTCTTTTGAACTTTGCTTCTTTTTCTTTTGTATTTCTTTTGCTTGATAATGCTTGGAATATTGCTGAAATAATATAAAAGAACATTTCTCTTTTCTTTTCTCTTTTTCTTGAATTTTTCTTTTCTTTTTCTTTGCTAGGGATACTTGCTCAGATTAGCTGTAGAGCAAGGGATTTTTATTACGGGTAGGGGTGAGCTTGTCCTTTTGCCAATTCTCAAAGATTCTAGACCATGTGCATGATAGGATAGTGGGGGAAACTTTTCACCCAAGAAATCAGTTCTACTATGTAGCAAAACATGGAAATTACAAATATAATCATTTTATTGTGAAAAGATGTGCTTGGTTTAAGTAAATAACAAGATCAATTCTCTATGCTCAAACTTTATTTAATTGAATTTTGTGAACTTTGATATAAGAGAGATTAGTAATCATGCCAGATAAAATCAAGATATTTATTGTTGTGAGTGTGCAAGTGAGGGATGCCAAATAAATGCTAATTGTATCCAAAATAAGTTGAAACATATAACTGCAATAATTGTAAGAAAATATATATACATGATTTTTTAGAAGTTGGGAGAATGTTGACTCTCTCTTTCTTCTGTATATTGTTTTGGTTTCGAAAGAGTCAAGCATATAGCTGTTTTTAGATTTTTATTTAGATTTTTGTTTTTGAGCAAAAAGAACTTAACAAGTGCTTTAAATAAATGCAATAGATAGTTTTTGAAGATTTTTGGATGATTTATGAATGTTTTTGGTGTTTTTGAATTTTTATAAATTGAAAGAAATACAAGATAGTAATTTTGAACAAATATATACATGGATGAAATGACCAAATTTATGCATAGTAACGTTTGAGATGCAAAATATTCATGGGTTCTTTAAGTTCTTTACCATCTAAGGTAGATAATTTATATGCTCTTGATTCAAATTTAGCGAGTAATAATGTATGGTCCAAGCCAGTTGGGCTCAAATTTACCTTTAAGGTCCTTAGTTGCATTTGTATTTTTTTGAAGATTTTGAGGATTTTGATTTTTTTGTATTTTGATTTTAATTTATGAATTGAAATTGGTGGTATATACAAGATGATCTATATACACTATACAAGGTTATTTGAGTATAGCATGTCTAAGGTTGCTTCAAAATCAAAGGAGGTTTTGAAGGATAATCTGGTTGAGGTGAAGGTAAGAATAGAAGGTGATGAATAAAAGGTAGTGATAACAAAAGCTTTGTTATAATGTAGAATAATGTAGCAAAAGATTTGACTTTTATATGTGTAAAATTGATCATGTTACAAAATAAAATGTCAGAAGGATAAGAAGGTTCTTCATTCTTATTATTATATTCCAAGTCTTGATAAGATGGAGAAAGTATATGTGAAAGATATGCATGAGTGTTATTTGGTAAACAAGGATGATCATATATGGATGAAGAAAAGTGATGGATAGAAGATAATTGTGACAATAGAGAATGTATAGAACTTGATGTTTCAATCGTTAAATATTCTTCAAATGGTTTTGGGTCACCATGTATGGTAACAATTTTATTTGTAAGTTCAAACTTCAAACATTGGTGAAGAGTGGAAGGGACAACCCTCATCGTATGAATCCAAGGACTTCGGAGAAGTAGGTTGTAAGGTGAAGGACAATATCCTACATAGAATAAAGTATCCAGGATCTTGGATCCAATATTAAGGGGAATAATTATAGTACCTTGAGGTTCTTGAATTTCATTGTTAAAAGATTTTATAATAACATTTGATTCATTAATATCTTCTTCCTTTAATTTGTGTTTTTGAAATAATTGATAAGTGCATAAATTAAGAGAAGAGTCATTATCTACCATGATAGTTCTAACAAGTGTTTCTTTACGAGATCCGATAATGTAAAGATAGGAGTCTTCTTGTGGAGTAGAGGAAGGAATATCCTCATCATAGAATGAAATATGGTTAACCTCAAGAGGGTTTATACCATTAATTATGTTCTTAGAGAAAATATGATGAGGAACAAATTGTTGGCTAGGTATTTTGAACAAAATTTCCTTATGAGAAATTTGTAATACTTCTAAAAGGGATATCTTTGCTTGAGGATTAATCACTTGTTGTTGGTTATCAAAGTGGATTTCAGATTGAGATTTTGATTCTAAAGATGAGCTTTCTATGCTTACATTCCATTTTGGATCATTCTCTAGAGCCAAAGATAGTTTTGAAGGTTGGTCAAATGAGGAATCCATATCTTGAATATCGGATTGAGTTGATTGAACTTGAGGTTGCTCATTTGTAGTTTTTGTTACAATATTAATAATATCATCATGATGGGACACATTAACATGCAATATTTGATTGGTTTCTTGTTGTTGATAATTGAGTAGGGGTTCTTGGGAGATCCCCATGTCTTGATTGATTATTGGTATTTGTTGTGTAGGAGTTTGATTGTTTACTGGAGATTTATAATCGAGTTGTAGGTTGTAATTCCTTTATATTAGAAAGATCCTTATCAATCAAATCTTGAATTGCACATCTTAAATCTTTACAATTTTGTGTCATATGTCCATCTACTCTATGATATTCACAATGTAGCTGAGGTTTAAACCAATCTGATGTGGTATCAGGTTGTCTTATGGAAGGGAGTTCAATCCTATTTGTGTCAAGTAAATACTTGAGAATTATATCCATTGGTTGATTAAGCCTAGTAAATTTACGTGATGAAGGTTTTTGAGAGGTTTTTGATAAATGCCTTAGGAATTTCGTCATAAAAGGACCTAATGGTTTCTCACCTCTACTTTCTTTATTATGGGTAGAATGATGACAGGAAGATTGCGATGTAGGAGGTGAGTGCATGGTAGAATTGGAAGAATAAGTATTTTCTTGTTGAAATGGATGTGTTGTATTGAAAGAAGAGTTTTGAAAAGGTGGCGGAGGATTATATGTGGATTGATAGACATAATATGGATATATGGGAGAATAGATAATATCATTATGAAGAGGATTGGCAAAGGGATTGTTTTGTTGGGTTATGGATGAAAAATAAGAAGAGTGTGATGGAGGTGGTGTTGAATAGGGATGAGGTTGGTCATAATCAACAAATGTATTTAGCTGAATTCTTCCAACATTACTGATGGACTCATATTGATTTGAGTAAAAACTCATGGTTTCTTTAGTACTTCTAAAAGTAATATTTAGCATCTACTATTTAGAATTGAATCTAAAACATACAAACTTGAAATGATGATTTTGTTTTTGTTTTTCTTGTATATATATATTTTTTTGTTTTTTTGTTTTTGTTTTCAAAAGGTTATGATGCATTCACGTCGGGTTCACCAAAATGTATCGCTCCAAATTTTTCGCATCCCTACCTTCAGGCTATTGGATCCGCGCCCGGAAGGAGGATGGGAAAAGGATGGTGCGGTACCTCGGACGAGAGGACTTCACGAAGGTCCCGCCTCTCAAGGGAGGTGTATTTTGGTGATTTTTCGATGGATGGTGGGTTCACCAGGAAACATTTGGTGGCAGTTTCCATGCCTAGGTTTTGGAATGTGTTTAGATGAGTTCATTTTATCCTTTAAGCATTCATCCTAGGTTTGGCCGAATGAATCTAACTTAATCTATATGAAAATGCAACTTTCAATGAATACAGAAAATAGATTTTGAAAGCAAAAAATAGAGAATTTACAGGAGGAAAATGGGGAATACCTGATCCGGATGTCTGAAGAAGATTCTGGCGGTTGATGCAGTCTGGATCGTCTGGAATTCTACAGAATCGCCTGCAATCTGACAGAATCATCCGAAATCTGACAGATTCGTCTGGAATCTGACAGAATCATCTGAGACTGATAGAATCGTCTGAGATCTGACGAATTCGTCAGAGACCTGCAAAACAACAAACAGATGCAAAATACAAAAAAATTCTACTGTGCAGACAGAGGTAAATTACATAAAATTGCAATATGAATACTGAAAAATATTTAAAAATAGAATTTAAAGCAAATTACTGTACTTTAATGGCAGATTATGAGCTTAACATGCAATCTAGACTAGATGGGTGAACTCCAGATGCAAAATAGGATAAAAACTAAATAGATTATCTAATTTGCAAAACAAAATAACGAGAGACAAAGTTGAGAAAAGCAAACTCCAGGCACTGATTGCCTCGATGTGGACTGCAGTCGAGATCGTCTCGCATCAGTACGAAATCGTCTCGAATTTGATGAGATCGTCTCCGATCTTGACAGGTTCGTCGACGGCGATGGGTGCTGGCTCCGGTTGAAAATCAATGGTGTACCTGCAAAAAAATGGCTATAGGACTAGTGCAAAAGATAGATTATGATGTTTTAGTACGGAGGGATTCAGTTTGCAGATAAATTCAGCCAGGGGTTGGGGAGGGAAAATCTTAGAGTTTAAATAGGCTTAGGGAGAGTTGTTGGGAGGTTGGAGATCTTCCCAATTTGGGAGATCTCCAACGGGGGAGGGTCCCAACGGCGTAGACACGCTTCTACCCAGATTGGAGACCCGTTGGAACGGATTCCAACTATGCAAATTCAGTTTTGCGACAAAATCGTCTGGACGTTCTAGTCCAGACGAAATCGTCAAATCTGGGGCGATATCGTCTGATCGGCGACGATATCGTCCAACGGTCAAAACAACCTCTAAAAATGACGCGAAAAAGGGGGAAACGGGTTTCTCGACGGTTAACGGGCGGTTTGGGAGGTTAAATTTGAATTTTAATTTATTTACTAAGGTGAATGTAATTTTTATAATTTTACTGCACCTATTTTAGGGTGCTACACTTAGCAATAATTAAAATTACCTTAGTAATAATTCAAATTCAAATTTTCAACCCCAAATCGCCTTTTAACCGCTTTTATCATTTTTCATGCCATTTTTAGGATTTGTTGTGATCGTTGGATGATATCGTCGTCGATCAGATGATATCACCTTCGATTGGATGATTTCATCTGGACTAGAACGTCCAGACGATTTTGTCCCAAAACTAATTTTTCAAAATTAGCTTCTGTTTCAATGGCGTCTCTAACCTAGGCAAAAATGTGTCTGCACGGTTAGAGACTTCCCCCATTGGAGATATTCCAAATTGGGATGATCTCCAACCTCCCAACCTCCTTCCTATGCCTATTTAATCTTAGGCCCTCCCCTAGCTGAATTTCTTTGCACTTCGAGTTTTACATGCATTAGAATGTCTTAGACTACTGTTTGCCTTTGTCCCTTTTTGAATTTTCCTGCAGGAACTTTGTCATTCTTTAGCCAGAGCAAGCTCAGATCGTCATAGATGATCCTGTACAATCTCAAACAATCATGCACCAATTCGAGACGATTTTGACTATAGTCAACATTGGGGGCAATCAGTGCCCTGAGTTTGCATTCTTTCTCCACTATCTACTATTTTTCTTTGCATTAATTAGACCTATTACTATTTTGCATCCTGGAGTTCACCCATATAGTTTTAATGCATAATAAAATCATAATTTGTCATTAAATCATTGTAATGCACTCGTGTTTTTGTTTATAATTATCAGTTTAATATTATTACTGTCATTCTACATCATTGCCCTCTATTGGAATAGTTGCATTTTCTGTGTTCTGTGTCTATTTCTCTGATTGTAGATATTTGACGAATTTGTCTGACGAATTCGTCAGATCTCAGACGATCTTGTCTGATCGCAAATGATCCTGTTAGATCAGAGGTGATCTTGACTGCTTTAAAAATTAGAACCTCCATCAGACATTCGGATCAAATATGACTTTTCTCATCTAGATTATTCTCTATGTTTTCTGTTCAAATCTACTTTTTGTATTCATTTAAATTTGCATTTCATATAGAACAATTTAGATTCATTTGGCCAAACCTAGGATTTGAATGATTAAAGATAAAATTGAACACATCAAACACATTCCCAACCTAGGCATGGAAACTGCCATTCAAAATTTTCCTGGTGAACCCACCATCCGTCAAAAAATCACCTTAATACCCCTCTATTGAGAGGCGGGACCTTCAAATGGCCTCTCAGTCTGAGGTACCGTCCCATCCTTCCCGCATCCCCCTTTCGGGCACGGATCCTTTAGCCTGAAGGTAAGGGTGCAAAAAATTTGGAACGATACAGACTCTACAAAATCTCCATCGCTTGGCCACTCTAATTTAGCCACTCTAATTTGGCATCTTCCAACTCTTCTTGCCTTGGAGGCTTTGCCCATGCACCACTAATTGACTGCTTTAGATTAATTGATAAATGGAGTTTATGTTTTTTCTAGGGGTTACTAGAATTTCACATTTTTTTGTCCACATGTCCTCTAATAATAGACCAACAAACTAATCTTCATACTAACTATACTTCAATATTTCTATTGCACCACATGCATGTTTGATATCTAGAGCCTGAATTATTATTAATGCTAGCAAGATTTAGTTACGTGTTATGCCTCTCATTCAAGATTCTCCAATAGAGAGTAACAAAAATATACTAGTGTCTTTGCACCACTAATAATAGTAGTATAAAAAATGGTTTTCTTCAACCAATCAGGGGGTTTAAGCACCGAAGGATAGTGCTAACTTTGCAAGAAAATGATAGGTTGTCCATTAAACAAGTTTCCATCATTTAAAGTATCTCCTCTAAAAATAATTTCGTCTTTATACCATTACATGTTTGAGTTGTGTATATGGTGTTTGATGCCTTTGAGACCAGACAAATTCTTAGCATCTTTAGAATGCCCACATTGTTTGGTTTCATAGGTTTATATTTCCTAAGGATGTGTTATAGGGTAGGTAGGGATGATTATATCAATTGTCAAATGATGGTGAATTCAGGATGCTACCACCCACCATGTCATGTTGAGTCACTTCAAAATAACTAAAAAAAATTACCCTCTCTTCATAGATGTTATTACTGTGTTGGATATGCGATCAAGTAGGTACAACTGCCCACCAATATTCATCTACTTTGATTACAAGGATTGATTTAAATTCACACACACCTATGATGAATTCCTCAACAAGGACCTCAAAGCATTATTTGGCAAATAAAAGTTATCTTTGTGAGACCTTCACGGGACCAAAATATCACAAGCATGGAGAAAAATAGTGAAAGTGTACAACAACCTAAGCATATCGGGTTCATGCATCAATGGATGGAAGTGCGTTTAGAGTTGTAGTCATGCACTGATACCACCATTGATGCCCCCTTCATGAATCATAAATCTTAGCCTTGATAGAAGATCTCATTGCCTTATTTCTACCAAGGATAATAGGAAACAAACGGTGTTTAGGAACAATAGGTATCCAATATATATGTACTATCCTTTATGGAATATATTGGTGTAGGCATATAAGACCATATCTGGATCACAATTGAAACACAAATACAATGCTAACATTGGCTCATTCATGTCGACTTATATAACCCCAAGATATCATTATAGGCATGAAATAATCATCACTTCATAAACATGAGCAATGATGAATTCATTTTCAAGTTACAATGAGTTTCCAAGGAGGAGCATATGCATGTTTGGGGTAGATCCAAAATATAGGGTCTTTAACACACTTTGTTATAGTGATGCAGGATTTGAATGACCAACTGAGGCCAAGATCTTAAAGCATACCTTGTTTTTATTTTTTTTCACAATAATCCATAAGATATTTGCTTTGATACCAATGTTGGAGAAAACAACTACTATTTCATTCATCTTCATATTAGCTTTGTACATCATACATGCCAAGAATAGTTGTAAACTGTCAACCTTAGATAACATGTAATTTGATTGTTTATCTAGAAGATTCCTCTGATAGTATTATTATCTCCTAACTATAGTTCATAATATGAATAATATATTCTATATTTTTTATGATCTTCTATATAGATAACTATAGGTTATCTATAAAATAAATAACGTAATAATTAATTTTATCTAACAAGTAATTCGAGATTGGACTACCCAAAGGACTCTGATAGAGCTTTGCAACTTTTAAGTTCTTGCCAATTACTATTGAATATTTGTATTAGGATTCTTACACATTACTTGGATACTACACCAAGTTGACATAGGGGGTGCCAAATCTAAGATTCATTGGGTGGAAGTTAAGGGCCAATTGTGTTTAGCTCCTGCACTTTATCTACCTAATTTGTAATAGCCTTTTGATGTAATGAATGATCCATTAGAGTATAAATTAATATTTTTTCTATATAACATGGGCATCTAGTTACCTATCACAATGAAACATTCAATGAAGCAATTTTAAAATACCCCATATATTATAAAGCTCTTGTTGTGAACCTCTCTTATCATAAAAAAAATTATTCAAAATATCAAACATGCATCCACAAATAAATAGTATGATAAATTGCTCACAATAAAATATAGATTGATTATACCCTTGAGGTAGGGCAACACTACACAATGCTCCTTTTGGAAGTAAACCACTCCACAAGATCTCTAGCTCCATGAGCCAAGAATTATTCAATAATGCATCATAGATGTCTTTTACACTGGGGTTACATCTCTTTTTATACAAGATTATGATGGTTCACCTTCCATGAGTTACAAAGATCACTCATGTGGTAGTTCACCTTCCATGAGTTACAAAGTGCATTATAATATGACAATATTACTTGTGGTTATATATGACAATATCCTCCAAATATTACATATATGATTATATGACATACCTATTTTTAATTTGACATGTGGTCTTCCTTAATAATTAATTTATGGCTCTTACCATTATACAATACAATATTAAATTATTAAGTACCTATCTTAGGTACCTAACATTCCATCCCCATTACAAAATGTTTCATCCTTGAAACATTAGAAGAGGTCAAAATATATGATCTTTTGAGCCATGCTGAATACTGGTACCAATCTTGGTCATCCATCCATCCTAGTGAAACTATGATTGGTGGTGGTCTTCGTTGATGCCAATGCCATGTGTTGGAAGCATAAATTTTACTTTTTTTCATCCAAAATTGCTTGTATTTATGACCAAATTTTGGGCTCCTCTAATTTCTTATTGACCCCTCATAGCTCCTTTGGTGCTCTATACCTCATCTCCATGATTGTTGTTGATCATGGGGGTGTGGATGGCAATATAATCCAACCTTACCCGATTGTTCTACCTATTTTTATTCTTTTGTCTTGCTCCCTTCTTTTGGTTCATATTTTTCTTTTGTTTCTTCTTTGAATTCTATTGCCACTTCATCCTTAGGTTCTATTTCAAGTTCTTTTGTTTGTTCTTCACTTTGTTCCCTTGCAATAGCTACCTATTTGTCCTTACATTGAGAAATGTCTTGTAATGTTATCTTCTTCTTCTTGTACCATAAATTCATGAATTGATTTTGCACATTAATATTAATAGTACCCAAGAATGCAACCAAGGATAATATCTACATCATTCATCTCAATAGCATGAAAATCTAAATGTAAAATATATTTATCCATGGTGATTTTCAAATCTTCAAAAATTTGAACATTTTGACCCTCAAGCTATATGTCTTTGATTTTCTTTGCTTGAACTTGCAACCTCTTAGTCAAAGAAATATTGATAAAATTATATTTGCTGCTAGGGTTAATGGAAATAATAATTTTTTATTTTAAATGCAACCATGAATTTGTAAAATATAATTTTTACATTCAAAGAAATATTTTGGATCACTGTTTTGTCCTGACTCAAAAAGTGTAGTTTCCTTAGTTTGCACATAATTATCCTTTTCTTTTGTCTCCATTTGTTAAAAAATGCAACTTCAAAGCCTTCCCATGTGCGTGGAAGAGTATGGGCATGATGCAAATTATTAAACCAAGATAAAACTTCCCCTTATAAATAAGCAAAAAACTTACATCTCCATAAAAATTTAGAAGAATATAAAGACTTAAAATTTTCCCACCATTCCTTAGCATCAATATCATCTTCTCCAGAAAATTTTGGCAACTCCATGACTTTTTTTTTAAAAAGTAGCTAGGGTTTGAAATAATTAGAATTTCTAAAAAATTAATATTTTGAGATCTCATCTATTTCTTTCTTCAAACACTTAAATCTACAAATTTTCTTCAAAATAAAACAAACTACAACTTATTTGATTACCTTGATTAAGAGATATGAATTATTTTCCCTTTTTTGTGTTGCCCCAAAAACAACACCAAAAGTCTAATTTGCAACAACTGTAACTCCCTCAATATTTATTAGAATTTAACAAGTGAATAGTCATATTTTTAGTAATCAAATAACTTGTATGTTGGTGCAAAAATCTAATAATGACTACTAGAAAATTTTATACAATTTTTTCTTTTTGACAAAAAATCGCAGCCCAAAAATATCCGCAACAACCCAACTTCAAACATCTATAACTCTTTCAATACTTATCAGAATTTCACAAATGAGTAGCTATTTTTGTAGTACTCAAGATAATCTACATGCTGATGCAAAAATATTTTCAAAATGACCACTAAATAATTTAATACGAATTTTTTTCTTTTTGAAAAAAATTGCATAGCCCAAAAACAACCTCAACAGTCCAACTTCAAATAGTTGTAACTCTTTCAATACTTAATAGAATTTCATAAATGATCAGTTGTTTTTGTAGTACTCAAAATAATCTGCATGTTGGTGCAAAATATTTTAAAAATGACTAGTAAAAAAAAAAATTATGATTTTTTTCTTTTTGAAAAAGAAATTTGTGTGGTCAAAAAATAGCACAAATAACCCAACTTCAAATAACCATAACTTGCTAATTACTTATAAGAATTTAACAAATGTGCAACTGTTTTTGTATAATAAAAAATATCTACACAATGGTATAAAAAATATCTAAAAATGATTGCTGAAATAAAAAATATGGCCTCCCCAAAATGTGATGTTTTTCTACCTACATTAGCTTTGCAAAAAAAACCCCACTTTGCTTGAATTGTTGCTCTGATACCAAATGTTGTGAACCTCTCTTCTCATAACCATAAATCATTCAAAATATCAAAATGCATCCATAAATAAATTACACAATAAATTGCTCACAATAAAATAGATATTGATTATACCCTTGAGGTAGGGCAACATCGTACAATGCTCCTTTTGGAAGGAAGCCACTCCATAAAATCTCTAGCTCCATGAGCCAAGAATTCTCCAAGAATACATCATAGATGCCTTTTACAATAGGGGTACATCTCTCTTTATACAAGAGTATGATGGTTCACCTTCCATGAGTTATAAGGATCACCCATGTGGTGGTTCACCTTCCATGAATTACAAAGTGCATAATAATATGACAATATTCCTTATGGTTACATATGACAATATTCCCCAACAATTACATATATAATTCTATGACATACCTATTTCTAATTTGACATGTGATATTCCTTAATAATTAATTTATGGATCTTACCATTATACAATACAATATTAAATTATTAAGTACCTATCTTGGGTACCTAACAACTCCATGCCTTTATCAAAGCATGTCAATAGTGGAAGCACTACATATTGGGTAAGGAAACCATCATCCATACATATCATATATCTATGCAGTTCATTTAGACTTAGAGTAAGCTAAAAAATGAAAGACATCAAAAGTGGGATACATATGTACAATAGTTTTATCTAATATTGAAGCACAAGAAAGGAAGTGCTAATTTTATTTCTTGTAATATTATTCTCCACCTTATTTATTCTTATGGATATGAGAAATCCAATTGGTCCAAATTGTATGAATTAGATTCTTATTTCGTAGATACATGTCAAGCTCTTACTATGGGTAAGGATGTTTTTAGTTTTTATTTGTAAGACAATCTTCTCTATCACATGGGACATATTTTTGTACCAGCTAGTGAGTACTCAAAGATAATTTTAGAAACACATTTTAGCAATGTGGTAGGTCACTCTCAATGGAAAAAATGCTAGCAATTCTTCAAAAGTACTTCTACTAGCCCAAAATGAGGAATAACATTGAAAAGTAGATCAATTCACCCCCTACGCTATTCCCAAACCAACCGATAAGAATCAAGGATGATATACACCATTACTAATGTCATCCAAGCCTTGGAAATCCATATCCATGGATTTTATCTTAGGTTGACCCACATCAAAGCATGATAATCTATATTTTTGTAGTAGTTGACCATTTTTTAAAAATGATTCTATTGAGGATACTACTAAGCTCTATTTTAGTCATATGTGGCTCAAGTTTGGCTTGACAAAGTCAATTATCTCTAATAGAAGATAGCTAATTTCTAAGCATTTTCTAGTCCACTATATGGAGCATGACGGGCATGAAGTTGACCACATATAAAACCTTCCATCCTTAGATTAATGGCTAGACAAAAGTTATGATCAACTAATTGTACGTCTTCTTCAAATGTATAATTCTAAGCATCCATGTACATCCAATGAAAGTCTCCTCTACATTCAACATGGGTATAATCAATCTATCTATAGCTCTAGAAAAAGAATCCCATTTCATGTTTTTTTAGGTTTCACCCCTTGGCACCCAATAAAGTATATCTCCTTATATTGCTCATGGAGTACTCACATCATGAACAAAAATAAGTAGAAAAGGTAACATTATTAGTGAAATAGATTTAGCATACCCAACAATAGGTCTATGGCCTCATGGAGAAGAAAAATAAAAAATACAAGTAATTCCATGACCAATAATATCATACCTCTTCACTATTGACCATACAAATCACCAAGAAGATGGGAGATAATGTGTTTGAATTGAATCTTCCATATTATATTTTTTCCATTGAATTTTCTTTTAGAATTCATAATATTCTCTAGAAACAAATAAAAGTAATTCATTCACTTAAATATTATATAGAAAATATAAAGAGATGAAAGGAAGAAAAGAGATATATATGGAGGGTGCCTGTAGGCACCATAAATATTCACTACTATTCATATATAATATACACAACAATCTAATAAGAAACTAAGGAGTGTGAGGGGATCTTAGCAATACCAAAAACCCTAAATAAATCTTAAAATTTAACCTAATCTAACATAACAAGAGGACTTTATATTAATTACAAGTTATAAATAGGGTTTAACCATAACAAGGTTAACCATAACTTATAGAGTTTATATAATAAAATATTATAAAATAATCAATACATTGTACAATGAAATACCTTTTGGCCTATTGAATGCATCACATAATGTCGGCCTTGACCAAGAATCATACCACAAATTTAACACCCCCCATAATTTGAATTAAGGGGCCAAGGGGAGGAGGCATTAGTAATAATAATATCACCCCCATAATAGATTATGTAGTGGGTCATCACATTTTGAGATAGGCTCATTTGGATCCCTCCTCTCATCTAAAATATGCTACTATAAAAAAATTTCTTGTACAAGAGTCCCCTTAGGTTAAACCATAGTCACCACTTCCACTATTAGATACTCCATGACACACCCAAAAAACACCTATGCTAAGAATTCAAATGAAGAAGATAAGTTAAGATCACCACCTCATTTAAATAAGTTGCTTTAATATTTTATTTTTGCATGAGGTATGTCTTGAAGGCACAATATTTCCTCTCAAAATACACATCACCCTATTTGAAGATTTTCTCTTGCCCTTGGGTCACTTGATTTCAATCACTAAGAGAGGCTTTGCATGAGCCTACTTAAAATAAGGTATTTGTGGTCCATCTTATACAATCTAACCCCTAACACTGTAGCAATTCAATGAACTAATGCCACCAGTGTGTAGAGCTTGAAAATTCATGCATTTAAAAAACAAATGGACTTAAAATACTTTCGTATGCAAAAGTTTTTGCCTTCAAAATTTTTTGTTGTCAATTAAACCCTCCTAAACCACTGTAAATTTAATACTTGGGGTTTTTAATTGGTTAGAGACCAATATATATATATGTGTGTGTGTGTGTGTGTGTGTGTGTGTGTGTGTATTTTCCATATCAAACTACCAAGTTGGCGAAGAGAAACAACATTCATCCTTAAAAACTATTTTTGAATAGCAAAAAAGGCTTGAATCTTAGACTTATAGACCTCCAAAAATAATGCACTAACTAGTGTGGCCAACATGCATTTGGAAGATGGAAGAAGCCAATTTATTTTCTCCTAGTCTCTTCTAAGCAAATAGCCCTTATATACCAATAAAAAACTATGCATGGAATTCAAATGCATAATTTTAACTTTCCAAAATACCTTTGATAGCCAACCCACCATCGCGCATGATAGTGACCAAAAGGGAGGTTCTCCCATAGAAGACACATGTCCTCCTCTTAGCAACAAATAAAGGGTATGTACAAAATCAAATGCATGATCCATCATCTCTAAGACATAATTGATGCCACCAAATAATAAAATAGTCAAACAAGAAATAAAGGGACAATAATGCCCTAATTTACACCAAAAAGACTACTAATTATGTTGCTTGTTTGTAACAAAAAAACACTTGTTGTAAATCAAACCTAGGCATTGCCCATTAATTCCTTAGAGAGCATTCCCCTAGACATTATGGCCACTTTAGAATTCACCTTAATTTGCACACTACCTTTATAAAGGTTACTACCATGTGCTTGAATTTGCTTGGGCATGAAGTCAAGGTCGATATACAAGAATCGTGTCAATTTTGAATTTGAAAAATGTGTGTTTATCTTCTTTTTGAAGCAACAACAATAAGTGATGGATCTCTAGCAACTAGGAATGATAAAAGTAAAATTGGATCTTGGAAAGGAATAAATACAAGAATATTCATTGCCCTTAGATAAATGGATGACAGAAGAAGGCACCATCTTCTTTTCTTCTTTATCCAAAAACTTGAAAGAGATATTAGAGGCTTAATATTAATTTTGTGCTACCAAGTAAGTAAGCTTTATATCTACTATGATACCATGTTAAAATTCACAATATTTTATATAAATGAACAAAAGCAATCCATGCACTCAAATCTTATGTAGAAAATAGAAAGAGTTAAAGGAATAAAAATTGACAGATACTTGGGGGTTCCTATAGGTACCATAGATATTCACTATTATATATAAATAAAATACACATCACTCCAATGAGAAACTAAGAAGTGTGAGGAGGTATTTATATTAATACTAAAAATACTAAATACATCACAAACTTTAAGTCAACAGGGCTTTAGGTTAATTACAAGTCATAAATAGGGTTTAATTATAACAAGGTTAACCATGACTCATAAAGCTTACTTAATAAAATATTGTAAAATAATTAATACATTGTATAATTCAATGCCATTAGGCATATCCAATACATCACACAATATTGGCTTTGACCAAGAATCAAATTACAATTTCAACATTTTCAATGTTGAGTTTCTCAAGCCCTATCACCCATATCTATTGGACACTTCAACATTAGTAGAAGAGTTAGATATTTAACTAAATCTAAATAGTTTTACACTAGTGGAGAAGGATCATATTGTTGATACATGGACTAATACCAACATAAGATAATCCATTCATATGTACAAAGTCATCAAGGTAAGAGAGCTTGGTCACCAAGCATAATGATTCACAACAAAATAGCTAAATAGATAATTTTTACACTTCATGTTAAAAGGTGATGTAATGGGGACCATTGCTTTTCAAGGGGGTAAATAATATAAACATGTGAATTTTTGGGGGTATGACTTTATGTCCAAAAATGTTCAATTTTTTTTTAAATCCTAACCACACTTTTAGGGGCATAACATTTTGGTTGGGACTCTATTTTGGTCCATTCAAGAAGCATTGGAGAACAACAATCTTAGTAATCAACCCTGATACAAATAGGGTTGCTAAGAATTGCATGAAAAAAAGCTCTAAAGGCCTTAAAAAAATGTAAAACAAGATATTTTCTAAACATATTAATTTTCTATTTCTAGATGTTCACAACCAAAATGCATCTCTAGCCATGTTGAAACATAAATTGAAGATAAAATATAAAAGGACAAGTCATATGTATATAATTTTTATTTAATATATACTCTGTAACTCATGGAAAGTGAAACATCAAATTTCCATATAGATGGCCTTCTATTTTTGATATGGTGGATTCCAATAAATCAAAAATATTGTATAAAGTGAGATGCACTTGTAATTGTAAAAAGCATGAGTGGTAGATGCAATGTTATAGCCTCCCATATATTTTTAGATATTGCTTGCATTGTGCTTTATTTTTTGAGCAATAAAATATTTCCATTATTTTAGCTTATATTTTGGTGTTGTAACTTATCATGCTCTCTTATTTCTACATTGCACTTACTTTTGAAATTCATTAACTCAAAATTCTAATTTCCAAGCATACTATTTTTCTTAGGAGCACTACATAATTTTTATGATATCCCAACCATTCACAAGAACCATCTCATTTAGACCATAAATAACATCTTACTGCTTGAGTTAGGCATTTATAAGTATTCTATGATGTTATACAAGCAAAGGATCATTGTACATTGATACAACCAAAGTTGATCACTTTTGTTTTACTAGCAAGCAATGAAAATTTTAAAGTTTCCATCATATCATCCCACATCGCCATAGGAGAAATTTTGATACAAAGAGGAATGCATAAATACCTTTATCCATGTTGAATCACTTTCCAATAATGGTGGATATTAGCCAATATAGGATTGGAGAATAATACAATGCTTCAGTCTTAAAATAATTAATTTTGGAACTTGAAACATTATAATACAATTGTACAATTTCTCAAGTTGAATTTAATTTTTTTTTGGGTTATGAATAAAAAGCATAGAATCATCTACAAAGTGAGAATTGAGCTAAAAGATCCATCAATAATTTAATACCATTTAATAATTTCTTATATTATGTATTTTGAATAAATGCCATAAAGCATAAATAGTTATCCAATATAGTACGGAAAAAATGGGGCATCCTTATCTAATGGACCTTTGCAACTAAAATTTGGGGGATAAAATACCATTGAATCACACCTAAGCTTATGCATCTATGAAGAGAAGAGAAATACGATGACAAAATTTTATACAAAATACCAACTATTTAAACATCTAACGTACCAACCTATCCTATCATAATCTTGGTCAAAGTCTATTTTCATAAATATAGCATATTTACCAAATTCCAAGGCCTAATGAGAAGTCTACTAGGAAAACATTAGATTTTATAAGATAAATATTTTAATAAAGTCAGTTTACTCCATACTAACAAGTTTTGCACTATGGGTCTAAGTTGAATTGCAATTGTTTTAGCAATATTTTATAAGAGATGCTTAGCAACCACTAAATCTTTATTTATCACAAGTTTTGGGGTCAATTTAATTCAATATTGGTTGATGAATGATGCTATTGAGCCTCTTATAAGAGTTTATTTATAATCATATGAAGATCACTACCATTTTTTGGCCAATTTTTTTGATAAAATTCCATAGGTATGTCATCAAAACCAAGTCATTTGTCCCTTTTTATTTCCTACAAGGCTTGCTTTATATCTTCTACATATATATATATATATATATATATATATATATATATATATATATATTTGTCTATGGATGGGGATAGATAAGGTGGAAAGAGGGTTGGGATGCAATCTTTAACATAGCTAGCAAGAATTGGACATAATTAATCTATGGAATATTCAAATAATAGACTAGTAAAATGTAAAGAGAAGGCTTCATAAATCTATTTTAGAACAATGAGAATGGAACCATTAGCAACTTTAAGCTTATAAACTCTCCTAGAAGTAAACTTTTATCTTAGAAAAGTGAAGAAATACTTGGAGGCCTTACCCCCGTGTTCTACCAATTGGGTAATCCTTTGATGGTGCTTCAATGGTTTTATATAGTTCTAGTTTCTTAACTCATTTTCAAAATTAGTAAGTTCATAGCGAGCCTGCATTATTAGAGAATGAACAATTTCTAACTGAGACCTATAGCATTGTTTTGAAATTTATCTTCCTAAGCTTTGTGTTTTCTTGCTTTCATTTTGTTATATAAACGTAAAGCAAAGATAGTTTATTTTAATCACAACCTCCCACCATCAAATCTATGTTTCTTTTCCATTATATTTCTTGTCATCTATTAATAGCATCAATTCCATTATTATATACATAATATTCATATGCTTATACATAGCCCTTCATTTTTTATAAATGCATGCATTGTCAATTAAATGTTGATCCATGTGAATGATATTGAATCTATGTGCACTAATATGGCTGAAAGTCTACTCTATAAATAGGAAATTTCTTGATGTTGATAGGAAGCATTTGACCTTATGCTTGTTGATTATTATTTATTAACATACTTGTACTCATGACATAGGTAAATCATTCATTGTATAATTTTTTTTTAAGAAACAAATATATCGATAGATAGATATACAATTTGTTAAAATTTGTTCCTTATTTATTGACTTTAGCATTTTCTTATACTATTGCCAGTTTTATTTATTTATTTAGTAATACATGTTAGTGTCTATTGTTAATATGATTTTAAATTTTTTTGATTTAATAATATTTTATGAAGTATATCACAATCAAGAATTAGACTGTTAAGTTGTAAAGTATATATTAATAATATATAATATAAAATGATATTATAAAAAATTTAGATATTAGTAGTTTTTAAAATAAGAGGGATATATATCTCATCACACATGGAATAACATGTCACTTGTCAAAAGATAAATAAATTCATGAGTAATTTTGGAATAGTTTCACAAGTCAAATGTGTGTGGGTGGGTGGGTGGTTGTGGGGGTTGTTTGGGGGGGTACTTAAGGGGTATGTGATTTGTATAATGGGCATGCCCAATAAACTGCCAAGATATGGTATCCTTAAGATTATTATAATTTTATATTCAACAATTATTTTTATGTGAAATTAAAATTATCCAATAAGGTTTTATCTAAATATGTGTATGCATAACTTATTTGTTATCTAATCATAGGATCAAACCCAAATCTAATTAAAACCTATACTAGATATTATAGGATTGTATGTATAGGCAAGATAAATTTTCACTATGACTATGATCTCATGTCCTATCAATTATAATTTATTTGAGCATTCATTATTTATTATTAAAAATAATATTTATGAATAAGATCTAAGTATCTTTGATTTCTTCTTTTATGTTGCATGTTGCATTCCTTAGTTTTCTTCTCACATGAGACAAAAGTTATACTTCCATTCCTTATGTAAGTTGCAATATATTCTAGAAAAATGAAGGATATACAAGAGAAATATGTTGCTTTTGGAAGATGGAATTTTCTCTTCAAGAAGATGATGTATCAAAAATTTGAAGGGGGACGGTTATATATATTTCATAAAATATTCAAATTGAAGTGATGTTTATACCATTTAAAATATCTTCTAAATAGAACATAAGTAGTTATAGTAAAAAAGTTAATGACGTAATGACAATATGTTCAATTGCAGAAAGGTCTAACTTCCATTGTACTCACAAGTATGTTTCAACAATTGGATGAAGGGAGGTCATGTTCCCTTTGACATATAAGTTTGGGTTGAATCCTCATTATATTACTTAAATTAATCTAATATAATCTAATCTAATCGACGTATAGGAATTAAATGTATTAAAATAAAAATTTTAAGGTTAGTATGTGAGAGATTAAAGCAAATTCTATTAAAATAAAATATGGTTGTACTTGGCTCTGCAGGTGACTTCCTATGGAAGTCATGTTCCACTTTCTTGCATCCCTTCCTCTACCTTGTCCCAGGTCCCTGATCCTTTCCCAGCTTCCCTGGCACCTCCTTTTCCCATCCTCTTCGGCTGGAAGGTGTTGCAGACGATCTCCTTTGGGGGGGAGATCATTGTTCCATTATTCTACCCTTTCCTTACCCTATGGTGGGAAAACCTTTGTTCCACTTTTGCTCCACTGTCCTACCTTTTCCTTCGGTTTCTGGGTTCTGGGATGTGTTCAGGTTCTTCCCTGGGACTTTTCCTAGGTTTTTTTGGATCTTTCAGGGTTTTTCCTTGAAATTTCCTTTTTTCTCAAGTTTTTTAGGAAGTCTTCTTGACATCTGCTCGTTGAGGATTTTTAGTTATGAATGGTTGGGTCTGAGGAATTCTAGCTTCTTGAGTAGTTTTGCACAACATCCTTTTGGTCTGGGGAGGGACCACATGCTTTATACTATGACTCTATTATTTGGATCCGAGGTGGTGGGTATTGTAGGATTTCAGTTCCTTTCATGGCTTTGCAACCTCTGGTCTTGTTGCTGCTAAATCCTTGTAGGTTTTCCTCCTTGTTCCCTTAAAGATGTTTGTTGGCGGGTCTGAGGGATTATGGCTTCATGAGCAGTTTTGCACAACATCCTTTTGGGCTTGAGGGTTGCCCATGTGCTTTTTACTGTGACTTTGCTCTTTGGGTTTGAGGTGGTGGTTCCTACAGGTTCTCAGTTCCTTTTGTGGCTTTCGGGGGCCTCTATTTTTCTTGTTGATTCCTTACAAGACTTCCTCTTTTGTGACCTTGAAGCTGCTAGTGAAGGCTGTCTGGGATGAATGACTACTATTTTTTATTTTGTGCTTTATCATCTACAGTCATGCATCCTCGTGACTCCTTCCTTTTGAATTCTTGTGGCACTTTCTCATCCTTTCCTTCAGAAGTGTTGTTCTACTTCTACTGTTTCCTTTGCTAGATAGGTGTTTTTGAAGGCTTCCTTTTTTGCATAAGGACCCTGTGGCCTGGGGTGTTCCTTTTGCTGCTGAACCACTTCAGTTCCATATTTCAGGCTATTGTTCCATTTCTACTTTTGTTCGGGCTCCCCTACGTGGGATGTTGGTTTTCCTTCAGATCTTTGTTTCCCAAGGGTGGTTTCTGGTTTTCCCACCCTTGGGATGTTTCAAATTTAAATTTTTGGCTTTGTTTCCTTTTCCCACCTATGGGAAAGTTTCAAAATGTTTTTAGTGGTTGGGGCGGTTTGGCGCTTTCTTTCGCCCTTTGTTTGCTTCAAAATCTTGTTTGGTGCCTTTTGATTCAAATTTGGTTTTCTGGCGGGCTTTCCCTTCCTGCCCGTTTTTCCTTTGGCACAAAGGAAGACGTCTTCCTCTGGTGCAAAGGATGTCACCTTCATTTTCCTGTTTTTGTTCCTCTAGTGTGTTCCTTATTTTGGTCCTTTTAGTTATCCTGCCTGTCCTTTTGTCCATCCTTGGATGAATTCCTTTTATTTTATTCTGATATAATGTGTTGTAATCCGATCCTTTGTAATAAGGTTTTGGTGTTCTTGACAAAAATCCACTTTTAATATAACCTACCAAAAAAACAAAATATGGTTGTAGTCGTAGCAAGGAGAGTGTGTGAATAATAAACACATGAGAAAATTGAATAACAATAATATATCCTTGCAAATATGAAATATAATTAATAATGAATGACAAGAGAATAAAAGGGCAGTGCCATAATACATGTCATAATCTAAAATATTAGTGCCACTATTGAAAATAAAAAAGACTTGTATATTCTCTTAATATTTCCAAATGAAAAATTATAATGTGGGATTGATAAAGTATATCTTTGATTCTCTTAAGGCCAAAATATGTTTATAATGGAGCCCACAGAATATAAAGAATTCACCCTTGAGTTGCCTTGGGTGTGAAATTTTTACTTCTAGTAAAAGTAATAAGCTGGGGTCATCTTTAGTAAAATGTTGCACTTCCAAAAGTTACATATCTATAATACAATTCTAGATATTTTAGAAGTTGTGTAAGATGGTTAGTGGAACTACTATAAGAAAAATAAGTTTCTTTCCAAATATCATCCCTGACATCCATCCAAATTTGTTCAATTTACCTATCAAAGAGTGATTTGTTCCTCAAACGGGAGTGATTCACTCCTATTGTGCAAGCGATTTGCTTCAACTAGACCAATTGCACTTGTGGAAAGGATCACATCAATGGACTTGCTTTTGAAAATTTGGCTTCTTGGAGGCTCCAATTGCTTAATTATTTAATTTTACAAGTCTTTTAAGTGCCAAGAACCCCAAGGTAGTAAAAAATTACTATATATATGGCAAGTTCATGGGGATTCAAGCTTTATTGAAAATAGATCCTATATCCTACCTTTATCATCAAGTGTGGAACCTATAAAATTGGGGCCACTCTATAGAAAAATTGTAAAATTATTAATACTTCATGTCCTCCTATGGTAGCATCTTTAGCAAAATTTATCTTTCACTATCTACAGGTAGCCTAAGGTCTATTAAGTTCTTGATGTATCCTATAAGATATTTGTATGGAATTTTGGACATTATAGCAAGTAGTAACTTTAATTTCTTTTATTTTCCCAACAACATATTTATCTTCTTTATCTATTCAGATGCAACCTCCACTTCAACTTTTGACTTCTTCTCCTTGAATATAGTTTGCATCATGTTTTCATCAAGGAGTCTCCTTTGATCATAAAATATATGAAGTAGTACAACATTTACCAATTCTTGTATTTTTGTTATTATCCCTTTTATTAGGGTTACCAAGGTGGCTAGTGCATCCTTGTAGATATATAGTTTCTATCTTTAGTCATTTTACTAATTCTTTCTAGTCTACTTATAATTGTTGTGCCTATATTGTTATCATAGTGGCTAGTTATTTCAACACCTCTTAATACTTATCCTTTATGGATAACTCATCCCTTGTTTGTTGAATGATATTTTAGCTTGATAAAGGATGGACTTAGTGCTAGACATAATTTTAAAATATCTCTTTGCATCCATTACCTTAGGTTTAACATCATCCCATAGGGAATTTTGTTACTCTATATATAAGGTACACCCTTGATCTATCATCACTCCTTTCTTCAATATTCATTCTTCTTTTAGATTCAGGTGATATCTTGTTCTTCTACTTGTTGGAATATCATATTTGTTCAATCTACAACTCAAATTTTTTAGTTTTTATTTTATTTATTGCCTTAGTTGGATCTACCGTTAAGAAATTTGTGTGGAGATGTCTTCTAGTTGCTTCCTTGGATTATTTCTTTTGATGAGTCTACTTTATAGCTCTTCAAATTTCTCAATTGTAAGTTGGGTTGTTGCTTGGGTATTATCTTGGGATTTCTTCTTGTTTGTTTTATATTCCTTTTCCAAACTGCTATATTGCATAGCTACCCCAAGTGATAGTTTGTTAGAGAGTTGGATCATTTGGTAGATATTTATCCTAGTCATATACAAATCTAAAATCCTAGTGTATCCCTAAATTTGGGTGGATTGTTTTTTTTGCTAGACATAAGTATGGCTTGGTCCTACAACAACTTCTTACTTGTAGGTGGTTCAAATGGACATAGTCATATAGGTTTGTTGCTATGACATCATTGTCCCTAGTAGGGGCTTCAAATTTTGTACACTTGGTAGATATGGCAGGCAAGATAAAATGATATGTGGGTCAAATTGGGTGGGTATAGTATCCAATGGTGCACTAGTCATTGGCTTCTCAATAGTTATTTGTATCAACAATGTGGACAATGGTGATACTAGTGGAGATTAAGATGATGTACTCTTAGCATAAGTAACTAATGGGTGAGTGGTAGTGAATTTTAACTTAGAGGATGGAAATCATGTAATAAATAAAGTGAAAACATTGAGATATCACCATATATGGGAGGTGGTGTACTTACAGGAGCACTTATGGTTGCACTTATAAAAGGGGAAGGTAATGTAATAAAATAAATAGAGGAAATTGAAGAAAAAAGAATAGAAGTAGGTAGGAAATAAGAAGCAAGATGAGGAGGGATAAGATAGATATTCCTCATAGATTGGTATATATTTTAGTACTGGTCACCTTTTTTATGGCCCTACTTAGGTATTTTTATCTTAGTAGAATTTCTAGCTGCCTCTATGGCAACCCTATTTTGGTGCCTTTTTTCTTGATATTTGTCATCATATGTCTTGATTTATTCATTGCTTACACTAGTGAAAACCCCTTCTTTGCACTTTTGTCATTTATACCTTGAGGCATAGTCTTTCTAAGGGATATCTTCTTCAAGTGGGATTTCCCTAGTGCCTAGTGTTTCTTCAGATCTCATAGCCATCATTTCCAAAATAGAATAATAAGGAGCCTTCTCAACTTTATCCACATGCTTTCTAGTCATATTTTGAACTATGTTATTGATCGGGATCAATATGGATGGTGTATCTAAAATGAAAATATCTAGACTAGAAGTGGGAGATCCTCCAACAATGTATGAACTGGTAGTAGGGTATCCTTCAATAGTTTTTATCCTTTTGTAACAATCCTCCTTGGTAGGACTTATTATTGAAAATGAATTATATATCATATTGAGGCATCTTGGCTATAGCCATTGGGTGTGTAGCTATTGGCTTTTATGTTTTTTGTTCAAATTTCTTTCATATTGGATAGTGGTCGAGTAAACTTGAGGTGGATTGAAGACTACCAAATGTGCATAAATATTTTTCTTGTATAAATTGAAGCCATTATGTATTGACATTGGTCATGGTTGCCTAAGTTTATGCTTAACTTTGTTAGGCCTTTTTGTTTATGTTAGTTTGGTTTTATGATGTTGGATGGATGCTTTACCTTGGAACCATGTTTGGTAAGCACATTTGAAGGATTGTCTTTGTCATATGATTGCTTTTTGCTTGTGATTCATTTCCTTGTTATAATCTACCAATACTTTTAAGTAGGTTCTATATTATATTTAACTAAGTGTATGGAAAACTTAGATCTTATGTAAATAAGAATTGAAAGAAATAATAGAAGGATCAAAAGAACATATCTTATGAAAATTGAAACAAGAAAAATAATATTATTTATTTTATTAAAATCTTACCTATGAAGTGGTTTTTAGAATAAAGTAAGATAACCCTTTTATGTTGATGTTCTTCCTTATGGGAATATTAGAAAATTAAAAACTTTGATCTGCTATGTTTGTTGATTAAATTTTGGGAAAGGTATTGGTTTAGAAGAAAAATATTTATAATGGTTTTCTGAGACTTGAGTAGGTAGGGAAATCATTATAGAGAGAAGTATGAGATTCTCTCTTTGGTTTTTTTAAATGTATTGTGCATGTTTGCTTGCAATTACATAGAGCATGTTAAGTAAAGAACATGATATCCACTCTTGATTGTTGAAATGTATTGTACATGTTTACTTGAAAATACATAGAGCATGTTAAAATGCATTGCATAAAGAGCTATCCTGATCCCTAAGTGTTTCTCAAGTTTACAAAATATTCCTTTTATGAATAATTTCATGAAAAAGATATGGTACAAAGACCATTTAGACATAATAACTTTGTTGTACAAATAAAATAAAAGTTGTTATGAAGAAGAAAGATTTGCTTTGTATTGTCTAGATGAGACTTTCAAAAATTATTTTAGAGTATGGTAGTTTTGTAAGATGGAGATAGTTTGATTTTTGAAAAAAAATAAAGGAGGTTTTGGAATTATGATATTTATTTTACCAATTGTTCCTATTGTTTTTGTAAATAAATGTTATCTTGTGATCTACTTTTGATGGGATGTTTCATATGATCTTTAAGTGGATTTGATAGCATTATGATTATTTGATTTTGTTTTCTAAAGAAATGCTTCTTTTACATAGCTTTATAATAGCACTTAGATCAATTTAGATTTGGTTTTGGTAGATCTATGTTGAAGCTTATGTTTAATTAAAAATGTGATGTATCAGTCTGTTTCTCAATTTTGATATGATGTTATAGCATAAGCATGTTAATTTTAATTGTAGCATTTTTTCTTTGGTAGGTTAAAATTATATTAAAAGCGAGTTTTGAAAGGACCCAAAAACCTTTTTACAATAGGTCAACTGACCAAACCAAAGGTCAAAAATAATAAATTTAAAAAATCTTGCCCAAAAAAAAACTAACAGTTTGGAAAAACCCGCCTTGCAAGAATAGGTAAATTTAAAAAATCCCATCGAGCGAAAAACCACCAATTTTGAAAAATCTTGCCTAGTGGGAAAACATTCAAGATGACAAATTTGAAAATCCCGCCCAGCGGGAAGCAGCCAAAAACCACAAAATTGAAAATCCCACCCAGTAGGAAAACCAACAAGTTTGGAAAATCCTACCCAATAGAAAAACTAGTAGAAAAAAAAATTTGAAAAACCCCACCTAATGGGAAAACTAGCAGGTTTGGAGAAACCCGCCCAGTGGGAAAACAAGTAGAAAATGGATTTGAAAAATCTCGCATAATGGGAAAACCGGTAGGTTTATAAAATATTACCCAGTGGGAAAACCAACCAAAAAATTGATTTAAAAAATCTCATCCAGTAGGAACACTAGCAGGTTTGGAAAATCCCACCCAGTGGGAAAACTAGCAGAAAAACGGAATTTGAAAAACCGCAACACTGGTATCCCGCCAATAGGAGTACGAGGTAACCAGGTTGGGGCAAGGTTTGGAAATGGAACAACAAAAATGGGAGATCCCCAAGACCACCAAATCTCCCCTATAACCAGACTGGAAATGCAACTGCAAAGGAGAAACATGGAAACTATCACATGAGCGCCCATGACTGGAGAGGATTTCTTGCCCAGGTTGAAAAACATGGTAGTGCCTTTGCAGTAGATGATGAATCACGAGGTCCCATACCAAGACCTTTAAACCTACAAAGAAACATACCACATAAACAACCAGCAAAAAATCTACTAGTCCCACCCTTTCCTACAAAAGGATGTATCCAGGGAAAGTCGCAGCTGCACAAAGAAGCTCAGGGTCCCCCTCCAAGACCAAAAGGATAGACTATGGGAAGAAACCAAGGATCCATCCAAAAAACAAGCAACCACTGGATCTACAAGGATATCCCAAAGGTAGAGAGTTCCTGGAATGATTGAGAAGGAAAGTCATATGTAGGAATGAAGCCCAGGCCCCCCTGAAGCTGAAAAAGAGCATAGATAAGAATCTCGATTAGTGAACTAGAAATCAGAGCCAAAACCTCTTCTAGAAGCCACCCCCAAGCTAGCTGGAAACCCACCAAACTAGGGTACTCAGGGATAGAAACCATAACACACTCCTTGCAGTGAAACAATCTAGTCAAAAATGGGAAACCTGAGAAACCCATGAATCTCGAGAACTAGGCCAGAGAGCTAGGGACAGAAACCACAACACACTCCTTTAATTGAAGCATTTGATTCTAAAGAGATTTATTATTATTGTTTAATTCTATCTAAAAATAAGAAGGGGGTTATTTGGATGTGTTGTGGCTGATCCACAACGTACCCCAAAATTGGGGACCCACCTTTTTTGCATGTGTTCCAAGAAGACTGAAGTGGCCCCTAGGCTAAAGATCAAGGAAAAAGGCAAAATACCACAAGGAGAAAAAGTGTCGCGATATCGCGACATGTTGCACCATCATGGCCAAAATAGAAAAGGTGTCGCGATATCGCGACATGTTGCACCATCGCGGCCAAAATAGAAAAAGTGTCGTGATATCGCGACATGTTGCATTTTCACGACCGTACAAGACAAGAAAGAACAAGAAAAGAAAAGTGTCACGATATCGCGACATGTTGCATTTTCACGACCGTACAAGACAAGAGAGAAAAAGAAGAAAAGTGTCACGATATCGCGACATGTTGCGTCTTCATGGCCAAAGAAGAAAAGATGTCGTGATATCACGACATGTTGCACCATGGCGGCTAGAAGAGAAAAAGTGTCATGATATCGCGACATGTTGCATTTTCGCGATCGTATAGGAAAAAGTGTCACGATATCGTGACATGTTGCATTTTCGATTCAAAGCATAACGAGAAGCCAAAAAGGAAAAAGTGTCGCGATATCGCGACATGTTACATTTTCATGGCTACAAGCAACAAAAGAGAGCAAGGAAGAAAAGTGTCGCGATATCGTGACATGTTGCATTTTCACGATTCAAAAGCAACAGAAGATAGAAAGGGCTGAAAGTGTCGCGATATCGCGACATGTTGCGTTTTCGCGATTCAAAAGCAACAAAAGATAAAAGGGCAAAAGTGTCATGATATCGTGACATGTTGCGTTTTCATGATTCAAAAGCAATAGAAGATGGAAGGGCCGAAAGTGTCGCGATATCGCGACATGTTACATTTTCATGATTCAAAAGGGGCAGCCAAGCTGAGAAACAAGAAGTGTCGCGATATCGCGACATGTTCCAGTTTCGCCAAGGTAATGGACCTGCATAGTGACGTGGACATAAGGACAAAATCTAATGAATAAGACAAAGCGTTACATGATCATTCAAGATGACCGTTACACACGGAGGGAAACGAACGCAAGCCAATGAGGAGAAAACGCAGCGAAGGGCCACAAAATGGAAACCAAAGCACACGCAGTCAAGGAAGGTGAAACGAGCAGCCACTGGAAAATGAAACGAACCATCGTGGAAGGAGAAGCAATTTGTTCAGAAGTTTAAATACGCCATTCAAAGAGGCCAGAGGGGGTCGAAAACCACTGCAAGCAGAGTTGCAGAGCTGAAGGCGAGAAGGCCATTCTGGGCCTGTTTGAGTTGTTTCTCTTCCACAGACTGGTTTGGAAAAACCAGAGATTCTGCTATTGTAAAATGACATATTTTTAATGCAGAAGTGTTCAGAAATTTGCATCTTGTTGGCAAGAAAGAAGGAGTTATTCTCTGCATGCAAGATTGAATGTTTATCTTTCCCCTTTCAGATTTTAGGCTTATAGATGGAGTTTAATGCAAGTTGTCTTGGTTGCTTCATGCGAATGTCTGAAATCTGGAAATCGTAGTTAAAACCCTAGAAACCAGCACTTAGCTTATCTGGATTGTGCATGTTTGCAGGTTCAATAGGTTAGGTTGCATGCATGGAAACCTCACATCTTCGGTTTTGTCGAACAGGATAGCATCATACTGAATGTGTTCTATTTTTAATTTTTTGCATTTCTTTTTCATTTTATTTTATTTTTCCAAAAAGTTTAACTTATTTAAAATAAACATTTAAAAATTACAAAATCCAAAAAAGACAATGAACAATCACTAAAGCTTCATGATGAAATAAACCAACATTGCCCCTTGTTTACAGTTACTTGCAATCACTAAGGTGTTCCAAGCATTTAAATTGACTATCTTCATTTGAGATTACTAATACACATATGCAAATGCTAATACAACGGAGACCTTGGAGAAGTTGTTTGTTTGACTTCTTTGCAAGAGGGGATTTGGAACCCAAATCCTAAAGGAGAGTTGTACTTTCACAATCGGGTGAAAATACCACTCAACAGATTGGCGCTAGAAGGAGGGCCTGATCGGTTTATTTCATTGTCCTAACGCTTTTTGATTGTTCATACAGGAATAAGATGTTTGGAATAAGGTGTTTTGATTCTGCATTGTTTTAGAATATTGCTTTGTCATGGTTCCTTCTTTCATTCATGACTAACAAATTGGTTTTGAAATTATTCTTTGAGTTTCATTAATGGCTACAACTGTAGGAACGTGGTATGGGATACATGCTAATCCTTTGAACATTAGTGGAGATTTTCATGATTTACCCAAGAACGTAGAAAAACATTTGCCCAAGTTTAAACACAATGGTCCAACATTAGCCGAGGAACATATTCAAGCCTATGTGGATATCCTAGTTAGATGGAATGTCGAACATGAGGATGTGGCATGTAGAATGTTTCCTGGAACCCTAGATGAGGTGGCATATGATTGGTACATCAATTTACCCACTGGTTCTATTACATCTTGGACTCAATTGAAAGATGAGTTTATCAATCAATTTAGGTTGTTCATTGATCCTCTCACGATATTTCAACAATTTGCTTCTTGCAAAAGAGAACCTAATGAGCCAGTGAGAAGTTTCAACTTGAGGTTTCAAAAGCTTTATGCGAGATTAATTTCTCCCTATACTATTGAGGAAAGTGGTGCTCTTCAAATATACTTTCGAGCATTGGATCCATTATTTGCCATATTTGTTAGGATGAATCCCTTGGTTACTGATCTTGCATCGGCCTACACAGAAGCTATGATTGTAGATCAACAATTGAGGCCGCAAGGTTATGGAATGGAGCAATCAACTATGGTAGGACAACTAGGGGCTTGCAATCAAACCTCGATGGTAAATCAAGCGTGGGCACAACAAAATTTGATATTAAATGTTTTTCCCTACAATCAACTTTATCCTACCATGCCGACTTATGCTCCCACTTGTGCTTATACAAGTACTTCCATCCATCCAACTATGCCTCAATTAGAGAATCATGTGGTCACTCAGGGAACTATCGCAACAAATGTTCAAGCATTGTCCGTGGATATCAATCCAACTAATCCTACTACTTCTACCACTCAACCCAAAGAGTTCGTATCGGAAGTAAAAGAGCAAAAGAAAGTGGTTAAGAAGGTATGTAGGCATGTTCCACCACAAAAATGAGCACATCAATGTATGCATCCAAATCATCCTAGGAAGAAAATTCATAATGCCGATCTTAATGATATTTCATGTTATGCTTCTTCGAATGATACAAGAAATTTTGAGGTGACTCACGTTGAAGTGAATACCTATTCGAAATGTCTTGAAGAGCATGAAGATTTTGGAGAAGAAATTCTATGGATGGGTAACAAGAAGTTGGAATCAAATAATCACCATCTTGTTTTGGAAAATAAATATCCAGAATCATTACCCAAAAAGGAGGATTTGGATGAACAAACTTATGTGGATATGATTTGGGCAGATGTACTTGCAAAGGATTGGAGCAACTATATGACACGAAATTCAAAAATTGATCCCATTATAGAAGCTCCTAAGTCATCACAAGTGGCTGAAAATGAATTTGAAATAAAATCAACAAATGAAGTTGAAGACATAATCGAATTTCACCACTTGTTCTCGAAAGACACTTTGGATGATGCTCTCGAAAGTGATGACCAAGAGGATCCACACCTTCCAAATTGTGATAAAATTGAATCATGGGTTACAAATTTGGATTATGATAGCTTTACCAATTTGAATTCAAGAAATAACCCACTTTTGGAAATAACGGGACCATCTAAGGAAGGTGAAGATGAATTGGATGAGAAACAGGTTGATGAATCAGAAGATGAAGAAGAAATACTTGAACGTCACAACTTGAACTTGGAAGATGATTACTATGATTCGTGGAAGAAATGGGAAGAATATTATCAATCTGAATCTTCTAACAAACTTGTTGTGTCAATTAATATGCAGGATAACTCAATTGCTTCCTCACATGAGGATACTATAAATCTTGTACAATTTGAGAAAGTTTTGGAAGAGGAATTCGAATCTCATCAAATTTTGGAACATGATAAGGATTCTACAACCATGAATCAAGAAAGAGAGTCACTTGCTTTAGATTCCTTTGAAGGAAAAGAAGTTGAAAATCTTGATCCACTTACTTGTGCTACAATGATTATGCCATTTCAAAATGAGAAAATTACAAAACCTAAATCATTTGGGTTTGATATCATTGATGATCCAATTGAAAATCTCACGTTACCCAAAACAACCCAAGTGATTGATCATGGAAATGTGTTAGTTAACCCACCCCTAGATAGACAAGACTTATGGTTTGAAAGGGATGGACGTATTTTCGATTGGGTACCTAAGTTTGGTGCCTTTGATAAACAAGTCATGGAGAAAGAACAAGTGCTACAGGATGATGAATGTCATGAGAGAAGAAGAGGAATTTTCAAATCCTCTTCAAGTAAGGTCAAATGAAAGCGTGCCAAAGGTAAAATCTCACCGTTTTGGTTTCACCATGCAAAATTCGAATGAAGGTTTGCCTAATGAATGGTTTGATTCAAATATTATTAATGTTATGGCTTTATTGAATGAAAATGAAAGCTTATTTCTACACCATGAATCAAAGTGTGGAATGGACATCTTAAAGAATAGACATAAAATAATTGAATATCAATCATTGTCTAATCAATTTGAAAACTTGAAGCTCCACCATAGGATTATTAATGAAACTAAATCAAATTGGTATGGTGAGAGGGGCAAGTGGAGGTTTGTTTCTTTGTTTGGTTTGATCTTGTTTTTGTTGGATTCCTGCAAAACTTGGTATGCGTATCACGTCATATATCTTTTAAAGAATTCTAATCAGGTTTGGGATCCGGGAAAATGATAATCCAAACTTTTTGTACATTTGTATATACTTTTGGTTTTCATGTTTTGGTTTTAGAATGGATTTCATTTTGGTTTTAAGTTTTGTGTGTTGGTCCTTATGAATGTTGACTGAGACTTGGAGAATATGAAACATCGAAATTGTATTGCAGAAAGCTCCACGAATATCGCAAACACATTAAAGAATATCGTTTGGAACTTGTGATGCATGAAGTTGTCAGTTTTACACATTATGGTAAAGTAGGTGATATATACTCCATCCGCATTTCAAAAGGAGCAATGCATTCATATCTCATGTTACATTCCGCATTGCATATACATTTCATCTCGGTTGCATCTTCATTTCATGTACAATCATTGAAAAGGTGTCGAATCCTCTTAGGGTTATTACATAACATATATTAAAAGGATCCTAAGGTTGGGAACCGATGCCTGAACTATCTTGAACCAAGCACGTTCTACGCATATTAAAGAGAATCTTGAGCAAAATGGTCAAAACCATACTTGGAAGAAAAGGTGAGGCGAAAGGAATATTTCGTGTCCTGTCCTATCATGCAACATAATCCTTAAAACAGTGGTTTTTACCACTCCCATAATGCTTAAAGCCTAAAATCGGAGTAGTAAGGATAGGGTTAAATCCTCATCGAACTTAGGTTGAGGATCCAATTCCCCAAAGCTCTGATTTGACCTTCATGGAGTAGTAAGGATAGGGTCTAATTCTCATCTCGCTTAGGTTGAGAATCCGATTCCCCAAAGCTTCTATTTTGCCCATTCAAGAATTTGAAATTCCAAAGCAAATATTTTTCATTTCTTTATTAATATTGGATTGGAAGGATCGTACTACATGTCCCTTGCAAGGATGGGTAGTCATCCCCAAGGTCCAAGAAATCAAAAGTAGAGCCAAATCATGGATTATGGGGTTAATCTCCACCGGGGCTATAGACGCCTAGTTGGCAGTGGAGTATGCTCATGCGTGGCAACATGTCTTGTCTAAAAACAAGACCACTGACTGCTCAAACGGACAGGCTAGCTTGATAGTTTCATCCATAACAGGTTAAATCATTTTGTTCAAGATGAGGTAATGAACTCCGGATCAGAGTAGTAAGGATAGGGTTAAATTCCCATCTCGCTTAGGTTGGGAATCCTATTCCCCAAAGCTCTGATTTCACTTACACTTGCACATGGGTTCAAGATGGTAGTGACACATAACCAACTTTGGGATCTAGTAAATTAATTCAGTATGCATATATTTGGTCCTAAGAGGGTTTGACAGTTTTGATATGTTTGTTCATGATACTAGAAGGTTTGAGCCTTTGCAAAGCAGGTTGTTATATCTCTAGCATCTTCATCATACATCAAATCCTGCACAAATCATTCATAGCCTTGCATACAAATCATAAGTGAAACTGACAATGGAATGTTGATCAATTTCAAATGATAGGGAATGAAGCACATTGCACACACCGAGTTGATGCTTAATAATTCTAATGCTTCATGTATTTCTCGTCTAGTTTCATTCTTGGGATATTTTTTGACGCTTGTATTTGAGTCTGTGTTTTTCAGGTTGAGTTCTCACCGAAATGCTCAGGAGCATTTCCCAACAGAGTCGCCATTTGTTGTGGCTGATCCACAACGTACCCCAAAATTGGGGACCCACCTTTTTTGCATGTGTTTCAAGAAGACTGAAGTGGCCCCTAGGCTAAAGATCAAGGAAAAAGGCAAAATACCACAAGGAGAAAAAGTGTCGCGATATCGCGACATGTTGCACCATCGTGGCTGATATGGAAAGTATGAAGCTGAATATTATTAAAAAAACATAGGACTTAAATAAGCCCAAAAGGAAAACCGTAATCCTGGAAATGATGAACTGCTCCAAGGATTTATGTACACAAATCCGGAAAGGCTAAAAATGTAAGCCCTACAATGTCGAAAACAAAAACACCTAGACCTAGACCATTCAACGGAGGAAACAAACAACTCACATTGATTATTTTGCATACTAAGTCCTAATTACAATATCCTAGGTCTAAAAATAATTAGCCCCTAGGTCTAAGATTCCTCATCATTCATCCCAACAAAAGAAGCATTGGACTCCAATGCTTTTAACAAAGAGGGAAAATCCTGGGACAAAATATGAGCAGAAATCCAACGAGCCTGATGTGGAAATTGGCCTCGACAGGCCACAAGATATGAAGTAGAAACACCTTGGTGTGTTTGTCAAGTCTTCGTATCAAAGACTGTATCGGCATCAAGCAGAAGCTGAGCATCAAGAACCACATCAACTGGATGTATGATGGCTGGAATTGTTTCCAGTGTGGAATCATAGTATGGTTTGAGAAGATCAACATTGACGACATCGTGAATGCCAAGATGAGCTAGAAGGTCCAAGCGAAAGGTATTCTTAAAGATTTTTTGAAGAATAGTATAAGGCCCATAACAAAGGGGCTTGATTTTGCTATGTGCCTTATCTGCAAATCGACATTTGTCAAGATGAAACCATACTTTGTCACCAACTTGAAAGGAATGAGGTGTGCGGTGCTTGTCCATTTGTTGTTTCTGCTTTTCTTGAGTCTTCTAAAGAATTTGAACCACTTTGGCTTGAAGACTCTACAAATGCTGTACAAAAGAGTTGGCCTTGTCTTGTTCCTTCTGAATGTGCATTGTGGCTGAAGAAGGCAAAGACAAAGGTAACTCATAAGGAGCAAGTGGTTGAAAACCAAAACACACTTCAAATGGAGAGTGCCCTATAGAACTATGGATGGCCCTATTGTAGGCATGCTCAATGTGAGTGAGGCTTAAGTCCCACTTGGCTAGAGTGGAATGATGGTAAATCCTCAAACTCTGCATGAGAGTATGATTAACTACCTCTGTCTGCCCATCGGATTGAGGATGATAAGCAGTAGAGAAGTTAAGAGATACTCCCAAAATATTCCAAAGTGATCGCCAAAAGTGACCCACAAAGCGTGAGTCACGATCAGAGACAATGCTGGTAGGAAGACCAAAAGATTGCCATACCACCTCAAGGAAGAGTTGGGCAAGATCCTGTGTAGTACTTGTCTTACGACAAGGAATGAATTTGGCCATTTTGTTGAATTTGTCCACCACAACAAAGACATAATCATGCTTGTGTACTGTCATTGGAAAACCGCTCAAGAGATCCATGGAAATGCTTTCCCATGGACGAGAAGGAATGGGCAAAGGCATGCTCATTCCCAATGTCCTATTGGCTGATTTGGAGCGATTACATACTGCACATTGTCACAAGAAGCAAAGAACATCTCTTTGCATGTGTGGCCAAAAGAAAAACTGTTGAAGATGATGAAGAGTTTTCTGTCTACCAAAATGTCCCCCATAGAGTGTGGAATGAGCCTCCTTCAGAAGAGATTCCCTGTTCCCATGAGGAACACAAAGTTTGTCCAATTTGTACAACAGTCCATCCTGAATATGAAAGTCCTAAAGAGCTCTAAAATTTGAAGAAGAAGGATTGGAAAGTTGGTGGAAAACTTTGCCAAAATTTAGATCCATAGGATACTATGTAGGCCAAGTTTGGAAGCCAAGATGAGAAGTAGTGATAATTGTCAAAACAAGAGTAGAAGGAGGACGACTCAAGCAATCAGCCACTGCATTGTTTCATCCTTTCTTGTACTTGATTACCAAATGGAATTGTTGCAAGTACGATGCCCATTTCATGTGCCTAGCTTCTTCAAATTTTGTTTGAGATTGAAGAAACTTAAGGGGCATGTGATCTGTATGAACAATTGTTTCTTTTCCCAAGAGATAATGCCTCCAATACTTGATTGCTTGAACCAAAGCATAGAACTCCTTATCATATGTAGAATAGTTCTTTTTGGCCTCTGAAAATGTTTTCGAATGATAGGCCACTGGATGGCCATTCTGCATGAGCACAGCTCCAAGTGCAACTTGCGAAGCATCAGTTTCTATCTCAAATGGTTGAGACAAATCAGGAAGAATAAGAACTGGTGCAGTACTCAATTTGTGTTTCAATGTGTCAAAGGATTTTTGTTGATCCTTTGTCCACTGAAACTAAACTTTGATCTTTGTTAAATAGTGTAAAGGTGCAGCAATAGAAGAATATCCTCCAATGAACTTGCGATAGAAATTAGCAAGTCCAAGAAAACTCCTTAACTCCATGACTGAAGTAGGAGTTGGCCAAGAGAAGATAACTTCAACTTTGGAAGGATCTACTTGCACACCTTTTTCACTAATTACAAACCCAAGATAGGCAATGAATGTTTGCCCAAAGGAACATTTAGGAAAATTTGCATACAATTGGTTCTTTCAAAGAGTTTGAAGAACCATTTCCAAGTGTTCCAAATGATTCTCCCAAGTAGAAGAATATATAAGAATTTCATCCAAATAGATGATTACAAATTGATCTCGACAATCTCTGAATACTTCATTCATCAGCCGCATGAATGTAGCTGGAGCATTTGTAAGGCCAAAGGGCATGACAAGCCACTCAAAGAGTCCCATTTTGGTCTTAAATGCTATTTTCCAAGTGTCTTCTGCTTGAATTCTCACCTGATGATACCCAATTTTGAGATCAATCTTGGAGAAGAATTTTGCACCTTGCAATTGGTCCAAGAGATCATCAATACGAGGAAGTGGATAACGATTCTTGATTGTAATCTTATTGAGTGCCCTGAAATCAATGCATAATCTCCATGTGCCATCCTTCTTCAACACAAGCAAGATAGGAGAAGCACAAGGGGAAGTACTTGGGTTTGATGAACCCTTTAGTCAACAATGCTTGAATTTGCTTTTTAATTTCTTCCATTTGCACTATTGATTGTCTATACATTAAAGAATTAGGAAGAGAAGATGCAGGAACAATCTCAATACTATGATTAATCTGTCTTTCAGGAGGAAGACTTGTGGGTTCTTGAAAAACATCAAAAAATTATTGAAGTATTGAATGAACTAAAGAACTCCTGTTATTAGTGTGCTTAGGTGCTTGCTTTTCTTCTTGAATTGGTCTGATGAAGATGAGCGCTAATTCCTTTGCTTGATTTACAGCTTTGCGTTCTTGTCTACAACTCAACATCAAATTATGTGGTGTTTGTTGTGTACTTCTGATTATGAATGCTTTATTGTCTTTGTGCAAAGTGTATGTGTTTTTGTACCCATCATGTATAGACCTCCTATCATATTGATAGGGTCTTCCAAGCAACAAGCCACAACAATCCATTGGAGTTACATCGCACACAACCGAGTCCACAAAAGAAGGACTAAAAGCAAAATTCATAGTGCAAGTGTGTGTGATGTCGGATGTAATCCCATTGTCCTTCCATCCCAAAGGATAAGGATGAGGATAGGGATTCATCGGTAACTTCAGTTTGTCAACAATGGACCTCACAATTAGATTTTTCTACCAGCCGCTATCGATTATACAATCAACCATAAAAGTGTCACTGAGATGGACCATAGTCACAAATAAATTCTCACGATCACCTTGTGAAGTATTCATAAGGGTCAATTTTTTTAACCTTGCCAAGTCCTTATAAGGCCTATGTTCCCCTGTAGCCTCAATGGGACTTTCTTGTGAGTCCTCATTGGAAGGCTTTACAACTAGGGTTTGTTTCTTCACATTTTGCAACTTAAAACACCTCTTTTGAGTATGCCCTGGCATTTTACAATAATTACAAATCAAAGGTGATTTAGAAGAAGAAGATTTTTGTGAAGAAGAAAAAGGGGAAGATGAATAAGAGGGAGAAGGAGAAGAAGAAGATTTAGCTCCCTTGGAAGGTTGAGATGCCTTCTGATTTCCTTTGGACGTAGAAGAGCGAGTCCCACGTGATTGCTCCCTCATTTCCTCCTCAGCAAGAAGGGCTTGATTGAAAGCCATGTCAATGTTTACAATCAACTTATATTTCATCTTCCTGTAAATGGGCTCCTGCAAACCACTTTTGAATTTTTTAACAAGTTGTGCTGCATTATCCCGTATAGAATTCAAAATTTGCAACTTGCTAAATTGAAAAATATAATCATGAACAGTCATATTGGAGGTTTGTCGAAGACGAAGCCACTTGATCTCAAGCTCAGTGGCATAGTTTGAAGGATAAAAATTATTCTTCAATACTCTTTGCAATTCATCCCACATGTCAATGGGATTTTGGGTCCGTTGTCGATCAGTGACAAGGACCTTGGCAATGCCAGAAAGTTTCAACTTGGCAAAGTTAACTTCCTGATCCTTTGCGATCTTGATATATGCAAACCAACTGTCCATGTCCAAAATCCAACTGTTGAGGACCTCGGGATCTCGTGAACCAGTGTAAACCGGAACCTCACATTGTTGTTGAACTTCATTGGAAGTAACCTTATCAGCCAAAATGCTGACAAGTTGGGTTACTTGAGCCAATTTGTCGGCTAATTCAGAAGCCATTTGACCTCGAGTGATCGCCAGCAAAAATTGTCACAAAAAGACAAGTTACAAAATGTGCAAAAATTAAATGTGCCCAAAACAATTTGCAAAAAGTGCAAATGTATAAGTGGTAAGGGCAAAAACAGTTGCACAATATTTTAAAAGTCAAAGTTGACTTGAGGTAAAAACAAAAAGTTACCTTTGTTTTTTTTTTTTTTAATGAAATATCCTTTTTTTTTTTTTTTTTAAATATGTGCCAACTTTAAGTGAGATATAATTTTTTTTTTTTTATCAAACCTAGGCTATGGATATTAAACAAAATTAATCCACAATTGCCAAAGTCATCCAGTGACGAGCTGCAAGCTGTCCACGCGGAGCAATTCGTCCACGCGTAGCAATTTGTTCACGTGCTGCAAACTGTCCACACACAGCAAAGCCGTCTTCGTTGTCCACGTGGAGGAGAGCCCTCCACTCGAGCCATGAATAATAGATCTATCCACACTGTCCACACACAATAGATCCCTCCTTCGAGCCACGAACAGCAGATCTGGTCGCTGCCAGAATTCGCTAGCAAAAAATTATGGAAAATCGGTTTTATGTCCTCCTCAGCAAGTCACAATTCGAAATTATATGCCGCAAGCCACCGAAAAACATAAAGGAACTCGTCGTCGGTGGCAATATTGCCAAAAACAACAGGAAAATAGCTTCCCTTAGATCTGTAACTAGATCGAATCGGGCATGGGGGTTTCGTCGAGCGTAGAGAAAACTACAGCGATCGAAAAATGGGTGAACAGTGAGCAGCGAAAGGGGGGAGGGTAAAATTGCAAGGAGGCGTTAATAAAATCCCTGACTAGAACATAAACCATGGAAAGAATCTAATGAATCAGAATGCGGTGGACTGGCAGGTGAGACAGGGACAATGCAGATTCGATCGCGTTTCCCAATAGAGTTGGCAGGCCCATCCTGACAATGACAGCCATGACGCAAAAGGCAGCCAGATGGTCTGCAAAAAATGCAAAATGGTGTCCAAGAATGAAAATTCGAAAGTGTAAAAAAACTTAGGTCACAGGGGGTGTGGACGTCCGATGGCTTTAGGAAGTGCAGAACAAAATCGACGCAGGCCCTCAACGAAGAGAGGTGAATGGTGTAGAGGGCATGCCAAGAAGAACGCCAATCGCTACACTCAAATTGATGGGTCCCTTAGAGGTGACAAAAACTACCCTCAAATGAAGACAAAACAAAACTGCGCAATTATATTGAAGGTGCTACGAAATTCGTAGGCAACCGACACAGCTGCCGCATGCCAAAAATAATTTTTTTTTTTTTTTTAAATTAATTTTTAGCAATCCTTCTTGCGCAATCCGACTGGATGCCCGCCAAATGGGATTCACCACGCACAAAAGACAACAAAATGATTTGTGTTGTAAAATTTGTCAACAAAAAATTTATCGTCAATAAAATTTGGCAGCAAATTTTATCAACAAAAATGGAAATTGGCAGCAATTTTTCTGCAAGAATGGCAGCAAAAATTCTGCAATTTTCCCTGAGCTTCAACTGGAACAGGTGGTAGAGTAGAACTATGGAGGTCGAAAATGACCCAGAACCTCCAAAATTCCTAAGCTCTGATACCAATGATATGGAAAGTATGAAGCTGAATATTATTAAAAAAACATAGGACTTAAATAAGCCCAAAAGGAAAACCGTAATCCTGGAAATGATGAACTGCTCCAAGGATTTACGTACACAAATCTGGAAAGGCTAAAAATGTAAGCCCTACAATGCCGAAAACAAAAACACCTAGACCTAGACCATTCAACGGAGGAAACAAACAACTCACGTTGATTATTTTGCATACTAAGTCCTAATTACAATATCCTAGGTCTAAAAATAATTAGCCCCTAGGTCTAAGATTCCTCCTCAGTGGCCAAAATAGAAAAGATGTCACGATATTGTGACATGTTGCACCATCGCGGAAAAAATAGAAAAGTGTCATGATATCGTGACATGTTGCATTTTCGTGACCGTACAAGACAAGAAAGAACAAGAAAAGAAAAGTGTCGCGATATCACGACATGTTGCATTTTCACGACCGTACAAGACAAGAAAGAACAAGAAAATAAAAGTGTCGCGATATCGCGACATGTTGCGTTTTCACGACCGTACAAGACAAAGAGAAAAAGTGCGAAGAAAAAGTGTCGTGATATCGCGACATGTTGCGTCATCACGGCCAAAGAAGAAAATATGTTGCGATATCGCGACATGTTGCACCGTCGTGACCAGAAGAGAAAAAGTGTCGCGATATCGTGACATGTTGCATTTTCATGACCATACAGGAAAAAGTGTCGCGATATCGTGACGTGTTGCATTTTCGTGATTCAAAGCATAAAGAGAAGCCAAAAGGGAAAAAGTGTCACGATATCACGACATGTTACATTTTTGCGGCTACAAGCAACAAAAGAGAGCAAGGAAGCAAAAGTGTCACGATATCACGACATGTTGCGTTTTCATGATTCAAAAGCAACAAAAGATAGAAAGGGCCGAAAGTGTCGCGATATCGCGACATGTTGCATTTTCGTGATTCAAAAGCAACAGAAGACAGAAAGGGTCGAGAGTGTCATGATATCGCGACATGTTGCATTTTCATGATTCAAGAGCAACAAAATACGGAAGGTGCCAAAAGTGTCGCAATATCGTGACATGTTGCGTTTTTGCGATTCAAAAGGGGTAGCCAAGCTGAGAAATAAGAAGTGTCACGATATCATGACATGTTCCAGTTTCACCAAGGTAACGGACCTGCATAGTGACGTGGACATAAGGACAAAATATAATGAATAAGACAAAGCGTTACATGATCATTCAAGATGATCGTTACACATGGAGGGAAACGAATGCAAGCCAATGAGGAGAAAATGTAGCGAAGGGCCACAAAATGGAAACCAAAGCACACACAGTCAAGGAAGGTGAAACGAGCAGCCATTGAAAAATGAAACAAACCATCATGGAAGGAGAAGCAATTTGTTCAAAAGTTTAAATATGCCATTCAAAGAGGCAAGAGGGGGTCAGAAACGGCTGCAAGCAAAGTTGTAGAGCTGAAGGCGAGAAGGCCATTCTGGGCCTATTTGAGTTGTTTCTCTTCCACAGACTGGTTTGAAAAAACCAGAGATTCTGCTATTGTAAAATGACATATTTTTAATGCAAAAGTGTTCAAAAATTTGCATCTTGTTGGCAAGAAAGAAGGAGTTATTCTCTGCATGCAAGATTGAATGTTTATCTTTCCCCTTTTCGATTTTAGGCTTATAGATGGAGTTTAATGCAAGTTGTCTTGGTTGCTTCATGCAAATGTCTAAATCTAGAAACCGTAGTTAAAACCCTAGAAACCAACACTTAGCTTATCTGGATTGTGCATGTTTGCAGGTTCAATAGGTTAGGTTGTATGCAGAAAACCTCATATCTTTGGTTTTGTCGAATAGGATAGCATCATACTGAATGTGTTCTATTTTTAATTTTTTGCATTTCTTTTTCATTTTATTTTATTTTTCCAAAAAGTTTAACTTATTTAAAATAAACATTTTGTAGAACACAAGCTTATACTGAGAGGGGGGGTGAACAGTATAAGACCACTTTTAACTTTATCTATCAATACAACTTTCAAACCATTAACATGCAGAATAAAGATAGCAGTAATAACAGCGGTAAAACAATGCACAAAATGCAATCCACAAAGAGACACAACAATTTACGTGGTTCACCCAAGGTGGGCTACTCCACGGATAAAACTTTTCTTCTAAAATTTGTATCAAAGTCCTCTGGGAATCCTTCCCGATTACAATGTTTATGAGCCTCAGCTCAAAGGAGACACCTTCCCCTAATTCTGCTTTGGTTGGTGATCCTCTAGAAGACCTCTACCTCCTCTACCCTTAGCAAGTGGAATTTTGTCCATAGAAGACACCTGTCTTCCCTGCTCTAGCTGGAGATCTCTGTCCTCAATTCTGTCATAGCAAAGTTGGTCCTCTTCTCTGCACCAAACATAGTCCTTCAGTCTAGCACAATACTGTTCCTCTTCCTCTGTTCTTTTTTTGCACTTGGTTGAAACCAATATTTTACTGTCTACGCAAATACTGCAGTTCTCGATCAGAAACATAGTAGCACAGATTTTGCGTATTCTATGTATACACAACAATACAGTCTTTGCAAAATATAGCAGCACTATCTTCACAAATATAGCAGCACTTCCTTTTCACTTTTTGTCTAAGTCATGATAGCACTATCTTTGCAACCTCTGTCTAAACACAGTAGACGCTCAGGCTTCTACTTATGCACTTCTGTGATCGATCTTCTCCCCGCACTCTCTCTGTGCAATTCACACTTTGAACGCACACTTAATCGATGCCCAAACTATCCAAACATCCCTCATTTTATAGAGTAAGATCCATGGTCATTACATCCAAACTTAGTCGGCTGTAATACTTCCACTACGTTGGTTGCAAAACCCTGTGCTGCATCGGCCCAGATTTTAACTTTGTCGGCTCAAAGTTAACTCTGTCCTCAACCGCCTCCCTGTAGCTTCTAGCATGAAACTTCAACATGTCACGATATCATGACACCTTTGCCTGCCGTACACCTTCTATAGCTTGCTGTAGCGATATCATGATGCTTTTGCTTTTGTCTACTTCCCTTGGCACTTCTATCACGAAATCGTGACACTTTTGCCTTTCGCTGATGTCATCTCACTTCTGTCATGAAATCATGACGCTTTAGACTTCAAAGCCTTCTTCTCCGCTTCTGTTGTGAAATCGTGACACCTTTGCCTCTTGCTGATGTCATCAACAACTCTATCGTGAAATCACGATGCTTTAGACTTCAAAGCCTTCTTCTCTGCTTCTGTCATGAAATTGCGACACCTTTGCCTCTTGCTGACGTCATCTGCAACTTTGTCGTGAAATCGTGACACTTCTTGCTTCTTCAACCTTTTCTCGGTTTGCACTAGCGAAAATGGAACATGTCATGAAATCGCGACGCTTTCACTGCCTTAAGCTCTTTTCTGCCAACTGCTCGTGAAACTGGAGCATGTCACGAAATCGTGACACTTTCGTTGCCTTAAGCTCTTTTCTGCCAACTGCTCGTGAAACTGGAACATGTCACGAAATCGCGACGCTTTCGCTACCTTAAGCTCTTTTCTGCCAACTACTCGCAAAACTGGAACATGTCACAAAATCGTGACGCTTTTGCCAACTGCAAGCTGCCAACTCAACCTATCATGAAATCGTGACACTTTCTGCAACTCAACCCTGCCAACTCAAACTTGTCACAAAATCGTGACACTTCCTGCAACTCAACACTGCCAACTCAACTTGTCACGAAATCGCGACACTTTCTACCTGAACTTTCTCTCTCCTAAAACATGTCGTGAAATCATGATAGTTTTTCCAGCCGCCTGTGAACTTTTTCTAACTTATCTTTTTCTTGATCTTTTGCAACTGGGCTACTCAAATTTTCTAGGAGACTTACTGACCAGTTGAAACCTTCATCAAAACACATACTTAGACATAAAAACAAATTGCTCCAAGAACTCCTTGACATCAAAAACAACAACCACCAAGAGCTCCTTGACATCAATGACAACAACTAAACTTAGGCAAAGGCAATGTACTCAAGGTACCCAAAATTGCCAACAATCTCCCCCTTTGTCATTGATGGCAACCCTTTACTAAAAACACATCTTAAAGAGCCAAAACTGAAATCAATCTCTTTGAAGTTTTGCTCCCCCTGACTTGAAGCTTTCCTCTTCACTTGAAACTCTCCCCCTTACTCATATCTCTCCCCCTTACTCAAAACTCTCCCCCTTTGTCATCAATGGCAAAGGGTCACCTTTGGGGCTTGGGACTAAAAATGAGTCTCTTAGCTTAGTCCCTCCCCCACTTCCTAATGAGGTGATTTAAAATAGAGTTGGGAGTGAAACTCCCATTAGACACTCATCATCATCAGTGTCTACAATTTCTTTGTCGGGCCTTTTCTTGAGCTCTTTGTTAATGTTTCTATTCTTGGCACTTTTCTTGTTCTTGTTCTCATCTCTTTTCTTGTCCACACCTTGATCCTTGGACCTGTTTATACCACTATTTTTGTTCCTGTACCTTGGAAGATCAGCTCTGCATTTTCTGGCTGAGTGACCTGTATTGTTGCACTTGTAACAAACAACATTATTTCTTTCAGGCATAGCTGTTCTTTGAATTTGCCTGTTCTGACTAACCCGGTTCCTATTATTTGAATTGCAAAAAATTGCCTTGTGCCCGAACTGATTACAAGAGTAGCAATACCCTTGAAATAAATTACGACTTCTGAAATTATTGTTAACCTTCTTCATTTGAGACATGCAATGTGCATCCATGTGTCCAAACCTGTAACATGCAAAACATCTGTCAAAAATTTTTCTTTTAAATGATTTCTTGGGTCCCGAGAACTTCTGTTTCATATCCAAAAATCTGTTTTCTATTTCTGTGGATTCATCACTCACAGACTCATGATCTGAAGTACTTTCTTCATCAGAACTTTCTTCTTTTTGAAATCTCTTGCTAGGTTCCCCAATCTGTTTCTTGTGCGGCTCAACAAAACCGAGACCTGTTTTATTTGTTGGATTTCTTTGATTTTTGATGAGAGACTTAACCTTCTTGGAGCTATCCTGAAATCTGTAGAGTTTATCCTTGTAATCTTTATTTTCTTCTTTCAAAGAAACCATTTTCTGCTCTAACTCATTATACTCAAGAATCTTAGACTCTAACTCATCCTTGAGTTCCTGTGTTTTGGCTATAGAGAAGTCGAGACTTTCGATAAGATCGTCTCTCTCCATACAGCATTCATCTAACTTAACCTTGAGTCTATCATTCTTCTTTCTTTCCTTTTCCAAAACATTGAGAGCATTATTGAGTTCACATTCAAGATTCTCTATTTGATTGCACTTTGAATTATCAAGACCTTTTTCTGATTTCTTATTACTAGATGTGCTACCCTTTTCAAAAACCATACATGCATCTTCCTTATCATTTTTTGAAGCATCCTCATACATACTAGCAACCAATTCATTATTTGTGCAATCATCCTCAAGGTGCCCAAAATTTCCACATCTAAAGCATTTCATGACCGTGAATTTATGTTTTGGTTCTTCCTCTTTTTTTGAAATGAACAACATCTCATTTTCATTATCACTGGAAGAGCTTTCACTATCACTGCTAGAACACTTACTTACTTTGTCCAAATAGAAGCTCTTCTTGTTCTTGAGTGAATACCTCTTTTCTTGATTGCTGTGATCATCTTTGTTCTTTCTGTAATACCTGTGCTTTTCAGAATCCTTGCTTTTGACATCCTGTAAATTTTCATCACTTTCATCTTTGGAAACATTACAGTCAGTAGCATAATGACCATACTTTCCATAGTTGAAACATCTTATATTTTTCTTGCTTTTGTGCTTTCTAGAGAATTTGCCTTTCTTGCTGTAATATGCTTCTTCCTCACTAGAAGACTCATCACTTTCTTGAATCTGTTTGCCTTTTGATTTCTTGGTAGCTTTGAAAGCTACCTCTTTCTTTATATCGACATTCACTTGAGTTCTCAGCTCAAAAGCTACAAGAATACTATGGAGCTCATCCTTTTTCAACTTATCTAAATCTTTGGCTTCCTCAATAGCAGAAATATTTTCACTAAATCTATTAGGAAGAGATCTTAAAATCTTATCACACACATCATTTTCAGCAAGTTCAAGACCTAAGTCTTTCATGGAGTTCACAATCTCATCCATCCGAAGCATGTAGTCACTAATATTTTCATCGTCATTCATCTTGAGTTGTTCAAACATACCTTTAAAATGTCTCAATTTGGCCTTTCGCACATTTGCATCACCTGTATGAACAACCTGCAATTGTTTCCACATTTCACTGGTTGTCTTGTAGTGAATAACTTTGGTAAGATCAGCCTTCTGTAAACCCTTCAAAATTGCATTCATGGCTTTTGAGTTGCTATGATGTAGGAGCCTGTCTTCTTTTGTATAAGGACCATTTACAGGAATGGTGTACCCATCTTCAATAACTTCCCATACCTCATTACCAAGAGCCATAAGATAGACTTTCATTCTAGCACTCCACAGACCGAAATATGATCCATCCAGAATAGGTGCTGCATTGCCACCTAAAAAATCCATTGCGTTCTTAACCAGTTCTTCCTTTCGGTTGTAAAACCTTTTCGAAGGAACCTGCTCTGATACCAATTGAAGAACACAAGCTTATACTGAGAGGGGGGGGTGAACAGTATAAGACCACTTTTAACTTTATCTATCAATACAGCTTTCAAACCATTAACATGCAGAATAAAGATAGCAGTAATAATAATAGTAAAACAATGCACAAAATGCAATCCACAAAGAGACACAACAATTTACGTGGTTCACCCAAGGTGGGCTACTCCACGGATAAAACTTTTCTTCTAAAAGTTGTATCAAAGTCCTCTAGAAATCCTTCCCGATTACAATGTTTATGAGCCTCAGCTCAAAGGAGACACCTTCCCCTAATTCTGCTTTGGTTGGTGATCCTCTAGAAGACCTCTACCTCCTCTACCCTTAGCAAGTGGAATTCTGTCCATAGAAGACACCTGTCTTCCCTGCTCTGGTTGGAGATCTCTGTCCTCAATTCTGTCACAGCAAAGTTGGTCCTCTTCTCTGCACCAAACATAGTCCTTCGATCTGGCACAATACTGTTCCTCTTCCTCTGTTCTTTTTTTGCACTTGGTTGAAACCAATATTTTACTGTCTATGCAAATACTGCAGTTCTCGATCAAAAACACAGTAGCATAGATTTTACGTATTCTGCGTATACATAGCAATACAGTCTTCGCAAAATACAGTAGCACTATCTTCATAAATACAGCAGCACTTCCTTTTCACTTTTTGTCTAAGTCACGATAGCACTGTCTTTGCAACCTCTGTCTAAACACAACAGATGCTCAGGCTTCTACTTATGCACTTCTGTGATCGATCTTCTCCCCGCAATCTCTCTACGCAATTCGCACTTCGAATGCACTCGATTAATCGATGCCCAAACTATCCAAACATCCCTCCTTTTATAGAGTAAGATCCATGGTCATTACATCCAAACTTAGTCAGCTATAATACTTCCACTATGTCGGCTGCAAAACCCTGTGCTATGTCGGCCCAGATTTTAACTTTGTCGGCTCAAAGTTAACTCTGTCCTCAACCGCCTCCCTATAGCTTCTAGCACGAAACTTCAACATGTCACGATATCGCGACACCTTTGCCTGCCGTACACCTTCTATAGCTTGCTGTAGCGATATCGCGATGCTTTTGCTTTTGTCTGCTTCCCTTGGCACTTCTGTCATGAAATCATGACACTTTTGCCTTTCGCTGATGTCATCTCACTTTTGTCATGAAATCGCGATGCTTTAGACTTCAAAGCCTTCTTCTCTGCTTCTGTCATGAAATCACGACACCTTTGCCTCTTGCTGATGTCATCAGCAACTCTGTCATGAAATCGTGATGCTTTAGACTTCAAAGCCTTCTTCTCAGCTTCTATCATGAAATCGTGACACCTTTGCCTCTTGCTGACGTCATCTGCAACTTTGTCACGAAATCGTGACACTTCTTGCTTCTTCAACCTTTTCTCGGTTTGCACTAGCGAAAATGGAACATGTCATGAAATCGCGATGCTTTCGCTGCCTTAAGCTCTTTTTTGCCAACTGCTCGTGAAACTGGAGCATGTCATGAAATCGTGACACTTTCGCTGCCTTAAGCTCTTTTTTGCCAACTGCTCGTGAAACTGGAACATGTCACAAAATCATGACGCTTTCGCTACCTTAAGCTCTTTTCTGCCAATTGCTCGTGAAACTGGAGCATGTCACGAAATCGCGATGCTTTTGCCAACTGTAGGTTGCCAACTCAACCTGTCACGAAATCACGACACTTTCTGCAACTCAACCCTGCCAACTCAAACTTGTCGCGAAATCGTGACACTTCCTGCAACTCAACGCTGCCAACTCAACTTGTCGCGAAATCGCGACACTTTTGCCTGAACTTTCTCTCTCCTAAAACATGTCACGAAATCGCGATAGTTTTTCCAGCCGCCTGCGAACTTTTTCTAACTTATATTTTTCTTGATCTTTTGCAACTGGGCTACTCTGATTTTTTGGGAGACTTACTGACCAGTTGAAACCTTCATCAAAACACATACTTAGACATAAAAACAAATTGCTCCAAGAACTCCTTGACATCAAAAACAACAACTACCAAGAGATCCTTGACATCAATGACAACAACTAAACTTAGGCAAAGGCAATGTACTCAAGGTACCCAAAATTGCCAACACATTTAAAAATTACAAAATCCAAAAAAAGACAATGAACAATCACTAAAGCTTCATGATGAAATAAACCAACATTGCCCCTTGTTTACAGTTACTTGCAATCACTGTCCTTTAATGAGAGTATCACAAATTTGAATTTTCAAAAATGCTTTTTTTCTAGAATTTTTGGAAAAAATAAATTTTAGGTGCTGGTTAGCTGTCCTTTAATGAGAGTATCACAAATATTTTGAAAAATTCGCAAGTAATCCCACCTAAATAAAGTACCCTTTTTGCCCTAAAATTTTAAAATTTCTCAATTATCTTGCCAAACTCGCCAAGTATACCTCTATATATAATTAACATCGTAGGGATACAGATTCATTTTTGGACCTTGTTCTACACTCAAAGAATATATCAACCCAGTTATTTAACCGTTCAACACCATATGTATATTTTCCCGACACCATAATTTTGCAATCGATCGAAACCCTGTTCTGCAACCGATTGAAACCCTATTCTGCAACCGACTGTACCAGATGGAACCAAACTATAGTTGGACCTATGCTACAATCAATCGAAACCATTTCTATAGTAGATAATGTGCATTTTTTCTAGATGTAATTTTGCACTCGGGTTGCATTCGGATGCAGTTTTGTACCCAAGTTGCATTCAGATTCAATTTTACACCCGTGTTGCATCTGGATCCAATTTTGCACCTGGGTTGCAATTTGATGCAGTTTTGCACCCGAGTTGCATCCGGATGCTATTTTGCACCCGGGTTGCATCCAGATGCTATTTTGCACCTGGGTTGCATCCGGATCCAATTTTGCACC